>VTPC01000987.1:47460-82463 GCA_011009095.1 Ignelater luminosus
AAAACTTATAGTACTGGCTTCTGCAGGAAATTTTAACGTTGATACGCGGTACAAAACATTCCGTAATCATAAGCTTGAAGACAGCCCTGTGGGATGCCTACACTTATATTTGTTTTTTTTGTTTCTGTCTATTGATTAAATAATCCGTATTTAATTTAACTAAATATACAGGATGTTAGTGAACTAATAGTACTCCGTGAAACAGGTGATAAGAAAAGTCATTTGAAATAGAAAAGTCTAGTAACAATTGTTTCTATCTTGCTCCGTTTTCGAGAAAATGTGAAAAATAGCTAGCACTATCTGGCAACGGTGTCGCACTAAAACCTTGATTATAGCCTTTTGCAAATTTATTTTAGACACTCCCTAATAAACACTAGAAGTTTTACCTGGGATGAATCCTTTGTCATAAAACCGTGAATAATCTTCTGTTTGTTGTACCTACTTAAAAGTGGTGTAGGTTGTTACTTCTTTAAGCGACAGAACGGTATTGTACAAACCGTGTAAAACTAGACTCTTGTAATGTAAATTTACGTAAAATGTGGTTTTTGTTAAGTGCTGGTTTTTAGGGAATAATTGAAAAAAGTAAATTAAAAAAGTTACTTGTAGCTAATTTGATGTTAGGTTTTGCTGGAAACCATCATTCAACAAGATTTTACACAATTAATAATACAGTGTGTAAATTGAAATACTTAGACAAAAAGGGAATTATTGTGATTACCGAAAAATGTCTATTGGAAAACAATACAAGCTTAATTGCTGTTTGGATTGCTTATGATTGTATTTTGTGCTAATACCGAAAGTCTGAATGATTCTTTGACTTTAAGGAGTACGTGTGTTTTTAGAAAAACGGGATTTGTTAAAAAATACCTACACTCATCTTCGCATTTCAAGGTTTCCTCGATTAAAAATTATCTAAATTATTAAAATTGCATAGAGATGTTAGAAAAGTAATAGTAAGGGTGTAATAAGCGTCCATTGCGCACAAAAAGAAACTAAACCTGAAATGATTGCAATAACATGACTGGCTGCAAAAGCTTGTTTGTTGCTCTAAATTCAGATATTTTGAATTTTAGCGTATTTCCTGTACAAATAATTTGGTTTTTTTCGGTTTAAACTAGTACCGTTGTACGTAAACTTCCTAGGGGGTGCACTTAAAGCTTAAAAGCAGAACAAAGATGGGTTTACTTCTTTGACCAAGATAAAAGAAGATAGCTGACGGTAAAAGAAACAAACCACCTGGAATGTCTGGCTTGACTAGTGTTAAAGAAAGAGAAAATGTGAAAGGGAAATTTCCTTTTCAACTAATGCAGAGTTGCCAATTCTCTTAGTAATTTCATTGAAGCATTTTTCGTAATGCATTTTGTTCTTTTGTGGCTAAACTAATAAATTTACAAAAAAATTTTACAATACTTTTTTTATTAGGCTGGATGAGACCAATCTTCTGAACAAATTTTAAAGTGGAATCTACATTAGTTATTGAATAATAACGTATGAAAGTCTGGAACTTTATTAATCATTTCTGGGAAAACCGTTGAGATTTGACCATGGTTGTATGAGACTTTTTTGTTTGTATTGATGTCCCACCAGTTTCCCGGACTACTATTAGTTCACTAACACCCTGTATAGATAACTCTTTTCCACGTATTGTAACGGGAAAGACCGGAAACCGAAGACGGGAGGGGGCTTCAATCTAAACTTACCTTTAAGACAAAAGGAACCGCTTTTAAACTCACTAAACCTCTCAAGATCAAATCAAAAATACCTAATTAATTTGATACCAGATTATCTCTAAAAAAAAACTCTGCAGAATGTAATTAATATTTAATTTAAGTCCACCCTCCAGAGGTTTTAGGACGGAATGTCGCATAAAATTATTAAAGTTTGTATAAACAAAATAATTATTACAAAATAGAAAGCGAAAAGAAAATACAGAAAAGAAATAATTTATCATAATTACAATTCCTTTGGCGGCATCCAGCGCGGGATAAGAGAGAGCTTCACTCGTAGCGGTTTGGCGGGAAAACCAACCGACAGGCACTTCGATTTGCTAACCAAGCTTCATCCCAAGACGAAATATGGAGATTGACGTTACACTAGTTCCCCATTCTCCACCATACCACAGGGGTCACACAAACAATGGTCTTTAAGACTTAATAAAATTCTGCTACAGCTTCCGTACGTCCAAAGTTGTTAAAAATGAATTCAAGAATTCATGAACTCTTATACAAGCAGAGCGCGTCCAGCACGATCCCGAATTACTCTTTCGGTTACACACTTAGCAAACAAAATTGCTCACACAATAAGAAAGTTATCACGGCTAATATGCCGAACTTAATTACGAGATCACACAATTTCTAGTCCGTCAATTCGACGTTTTTCTGGAATTTTCACAAGACCTCTCTTGCATAAGAAAATTTCCAACACCCAAAAGTTAAAATATACTAAATGGTTAGAAGAATTTTGAGCCTTGAATAAAGCAAATTTTTTTAAAAGAAATACCAGCTTACTAAAGAACCATCTCACATCGAAGAACTATCACTATGCAGAAGGACAACGTCTGAAAATCATTAATTTGCATTGCAACAACACCAAGGTGTTGCCTCAATTTGAGAAACAACAACTCTAATGCACATTACCGCTTTGGGGCTGTGTCAGTCAAGTGACATACACGCGTCCCGCGTGCACTGCCGCGAGCAGTGCCGTGAATTATCTGTTGTCTAGTAACAAAATTTTCATTCTCGCCATTTCTGGTTGAAACTGTTCCTAAAATGACCACCGGTTTGCTTCGGGTAGTAGTAGTAAGATTGAGCATAAGTTGCAAACGAAATCCGTAAGAGCTAGAAGTAAAAGAAGATGTAACAAAGAAAACTTATGAACTGATTTCATACAGCAACCACGTTCCTATGATAGGTATAAAATGAGATGATGATAGTTCTTCTTTCACACTAACGTAATTAGCTTAGTTTGTTTTAGTGTCAGTGACATTTCGAAAAAATTTGCAACGATTAAAGATTTATGTGGCTCAAAACGAAAGTAACTAATTAAAGGTGACTACAGCACCGTTCAAGTATTAGCCGTAACCTGGTAATTTTTAGCTTTTTCAGGGATCAAGGAACAATTTTGATTGATGAACTTTAGACTAAATCTTATGTATGTATGTACGTAATAAAATAAAGAAAAAAATTCAATTGAACTTTATTCTAATTTCTTCTATCATATTTTATCCTACTTAAAGCTTAAATCTTTGGTGAAAAATTGAAATTCAACCACTCTAATTTCGTCTAGCATATTGTATAGAAATGCCAGGGGATGAATTTTTTTTTAAATTTTTAATAGTTTTGGTTAAGTCGTTGTACAAAAGCGTCCAATTATCAAATAAAAGAACAGTAAATAAAACAAAACAAAATAGAGAGTTTCTAAAATCAACAAGTAAAGCACTATTGTAGCTATGCTTTTATGTCCTTAAATTTCACCACTTAAAGAAATTCTCTAATTACATCTACTATCATATATCAGCCATTATAGAAAGAAAATCCTGGTACATGGTCAAAACTGAAAAAAGAGCAACAAGAAATTACACGCTAAATTATCATTATTAATGACGGGTCATAACATTATCTTGTTCAGACTATAACTCAAGGGTTAAAGAATGATAAAATACGAGGCGGTGAAGCGGTCAGTTAGAAAACGACCTTAGGGTATAATTTTACATGAGATGTAGTGCTGACGGATATCAAGTTATGAGAGCTTGGTCTACAAAATCACTTTTGTGTCCCTGGGAAAAACTGCCGAGATTTTACGATCCTACTTATCATTATATGAAATTTTATTAGAAATGTAAAATTTATTTTTTCTAATTTTCTTTCCTCCTCATTTCAGATGTTAAAGTCTTGTCGGAAGCTGAGTATGACAGTGAAATCACCAGCGTTACCACCAGGAGCACTAGAAGTTAGAGGCGGGTCCTTTTACATGCGACAAACCTGTTCGTGGATGGACAGACAAGGAAGACCCGTGTCACCTCCATTAGAATATTCAAGACCAGGAGGGGTTCCTCCCCAACGATACGGATACGGAAGATCGTCTAGTAAAGACCGGAGTATACGAAGGGTGAGTGAGTTACAATGTATTACATTTCTGCATCATTTTAGGCGATTTCCAACCCTTTCAACAAACTTTTGGTTTTGTTTACGTTCCTGAATTTCTAACTTTGAGGTTGAAGCTTGTAGGTTCTACAGTTAGAATTAATGATAAAACCACAATTTGTAGTTGAACGTGAGCAGGAAATCTCTTGACGGTTTGCGGTTACTTAATAAATTATTTTTGTCATTCTTTGAAAGTTTGATAGAGTAAAGTTGTAAATGTTTCTTTTTGGTCAAAAACATGCCCCAAAACTGACTTGCTCTTTTTAACTTTTCTTAAAATTAATATAAGGCGAAAAACTTGGGGCATTAGCTAATAGTTTAAACAATTTGCATTTAAGTAGTTCATTTGCGTTTGATGAGTTTGTAGCTACGCCTTGTACAAGTTGTTAAACCTTGTTTGTTTGTCTAGTCCGTTAAATTAACCGGAAGATTTTACAAAGGCAAGCCAAAGCTTGATTTTCATGTACCCTAAATAAATTTGTAGCTTCTGAAAGTCTCCTTTTTTATTTTTACAAATAAAATGTCCACTTTTGTTTTACATGAACACTAATTAACCTAAATAAAAAAGCTTTGCCAGCGTGCCTTTTTATATACGAGATTAAATTAATTGCATGCTTTTGGGCGGACACTACAGGAGAATTACTAATTGTGTTATTTTGTACAAGTTATTCCCGGAAAAAAGGGAAGAAGATCCCAAAAAATAAACCAGAAATCATATTTTTTAGACTTAACCAGCGAAATGTGTGATTTCTGACGTTATTTAATTAAATGGGGATGAGACTTAATGTAAGTTTTAAATGGGTACGTCGTTACGTGTTCTTTAAAAGCACGTCGGAAAATCCCTAAGGGTGTTTCTCATACCAAGGTCCATTTAATGGAAAATCAAGAGCTTTTTGCAGTTTATTTATGTTAGCTAAAGTTTGCATGCGCTGTTAAATTTAGAACGTTGTTAGGATGTATTATTATAATTAAAAAAAGAACTTTTTTAATTTTCGAAATTTAATTTTTATTCGGGTTGGATTAAAAGTAAAAAATATTTTAAAAATGTACTACAAATTGTGTTGATCAGAATAAGATTTTCCAAGCTGGATCTATATAATCCTATACTGTACCATGACTAGTAAACTAGTATCTTATTACTAGGATTCTCTAAAGTTCCCAATTTGTTTTAATAGATCTATATAGTACCGGCTCTAGGGGACCAAGCTCCCCGATGCAACCGTCAATTGGGTGGGAACTCCTAATTCTTGTCATTCTCATATTGTAAAAATACATGTTTAGGTGTAAAACGTTTTCAGATGGGACTTCTGTGTTTGCTTTCAATGCTGTACATCTGAAATAATCAAGCAAATGAGATACATGGGACTGTTTCTCATAGTTTTTACGTAAAAATGATTTTTCTTCTTATTTATTATTTATTATATATAGACTTCTAGCTCTTTGGAGTGTAGGACACTGTTCTTTCAACAAAATTTTCTACAGTAAATAGCTCTTTAGCGTAGATAACAAGTATCAACAATAGGAAACTCATCTCTAATTTTGTTCAAATTCAATTTGGAAACTACGACAAAAACTAAGCAGTTATTGGTGTATTTTCTAAGTCATAAAAAATTAGTACATTACTTATCTGTAAAATAATACCTACACAGGAATATTATTAGGATTAGATTTAGACAGATAACAGCATAATCTTCAAATATCTGGACTTTCGGACCTGTATTGACTTTTATGCTAAACATCTGCCGGTCAATTTGTTTTGTTACGTAAGTTACGTTCTTCAAACCAATGAAATTTGCCTTAATCAGAGTTACTTTTTCTAGATCAAAAAACAATAGATAGATTTTTTCTTTTGGTGATATTACTAATAGGTTTTTCTATGTAATAGTGATACTTCGCTTTCTAACGCTTTCTCAATGCTTTCCAAAATGCTTCTAATATTCCTCTATTGTTTGTGTCTATAATACAAGAATTACCAGAGAACTGCTCTTTTACTATAGCTTGACGAGATGTAGGGGCACTAAATTCTAAAGTTTGCCCTACTATTAGAAAAAACATGATTTGCAAACTACCCGAGTTTGTTTTATTCTTTCATGGTAACTTAATCATGCTACTTACCTGGTTCATCAATTTTAAATAATATTCAATGTTTGAGTCATTGCCAGGTGACATGCCAAAAAGAAAACCAAGAAAAAAAAGATGACGTAAGAGGTTGAAAGTAGAAAAGCGTCGTCATTTTTGTAATAATAAGCCATTGGTTGCAGTTTGATTGTTTTCAGTTCACGATTTTTCCCAACTTACTTCACTTGCATACTCTACATAACAATGAGAATCAATCCCAACAGTGAATGGCCAAAGAGCCAACCTAATGCCAATTTGCAAACAGCTTATGGTTGTCGCTAAATTAGTGACACTTGTCTGCAGTGTTATGGCTTCTACTGTACTGCTGCGGCCGGCTCTTCGACAATCTTCGGTTAACTAGATAGAATTTCCTTAGACTATGACAGCTATACCATCATCATAGCTGTATGTGCTAAGCCCTTGGCTGTTCAATTTCTCGAACATTTCATTAGCTATGAAATTTAAAAGGTGGGGAGTTAGAATGTCTTTTGGATCACTCTTCATAGTAACAGAGTATACTTAATCAATTTTAAAAACTTTTTTTTTTATGTCAAGCCAAACGTCTAACGTCAGGTTTAGCCTTTTAGTCACTCGGTATAAAATCAAAGTTTTTAATATAAAATCTATAACTGACAGATCTCAGGAATTTTGGTTAAGTTATTCTTAGAACTAATCCGTTTTTTCATCAACGGATTCACCTTCTTGTAATATAAAGGTACGATACTGTAGAACAAAGAATTTAAAAACCCACTTTTACCTTCTCAAAAGACACTTACCTTTCTGGAGACACTTCATTCAGTTTTATAAGGAGGGATTCTATTATTTCAAAAAATTATTACAGATAATGAGCCATAGTCACTTTGGGATTTGTCAAATTAGTAATTTTAGAATGAATTGAATCGTTTAGAACAGATATAAGCAACAACTTTTGTTTTTTGACCTTGCAATTTGTAAGATGTGGCCCCAAAGGTGCCAGCAGCGAGTTTATTTATCAGTTACAAATATCTAAGAAACTGTGGTAATGGTAGCATGTCGAAATGGGACCGGAGATGACTTGTTGCAAAAATGTGTTATTCATCTTGGTACTATTTATTTGTTAGAAGAAGTTTTCAAAGATAATTGCTGAACTAGAAAAGTACCACCTTTTTTTTCCACTTTACCAAGAGCTTCAAAAGCTTGATCTAGTTGACTAGCTAACCTGCCATCTTTAGACTTTGATTCTACACTTCATGTCAGATTTTCCCCAGTAGCACAGGATATTGGCTATACATCGATTCTACATTGGTCCAATATTGTAATCTTGGCTAAATATAACTAATTCATTGGTAACTATTATTGGCCCAATATTCTATATTTACTGTTAAATCAATATTGTTTTTACAATATTGGTCTTATATTAATCTATAACAGTTTTCCAATAATATTTTCCAAAACTTGCTGACAATATTGCTCCGACATGCACACCTCTATGTTGCAGAATCTGTGTATTATTATATTGGTCTACTATTATTGTTATATCAATTTTATTTTTACGATATTGGTCTTATATTCATTCATGATATGTTTCCAATATCGTTTCCTAAAATAAAGCACCAGATTAGAACAGGTTTTATTTTTGTACTAAACCAAAGCTGAAGATCATCGTATTGCACAGGACCGACATTTCTGTTAAGAAATTTTCGGCTTCGATTCAGTACAAAAGTTGTCAGTCCTGTGCAGCACGAAAATCAGCAAAAATAATACCCCTCCCAGTCAGTACGATAAAATCGGTCTTGTACAGTACGAAAATCCTCAGATTCAGTTCAGTATGAAGATAATACTCGTCCGAGTCGGAACACGAAAATCTCCGGTTTAGTACGAATAAGTATAGGTCTGATGCAGTAACAAAAATTCTCAGCTCCGGTTTAGTACGAGAATATTTTGACTATGTCTACCTTCACGGTTCTAAAACTTCTATTTTCATTTTTTGTTTCCTAGAAATTCGTATAGATATAAAAGTAAAATTCTATTCTTTCCCATAAAAGACAGAAATTCTAAAATTCCAAATTCTAGTTCCTAGAATTCCAAAATTTTTTTTATGGGATACTTTCTGGTCATTTGTAATTATTTGAAGAGTTGTTAATACTCATACCAACAAAAGTAAAGTTGCCTGGTGTTTCTAAAGCTTTATTCTCAACACACTTTGACGTATGCCATTCATCCTTTTTGTATCAGACACTTTGAATTAAAGTTATAATCCTACAAACCTTGCAAACATGCAAAGCAAGGATTCCTAGTTTTCGTAATTCAGATTTATTCTAAAGTTAATCTGTTAGTACCTAGTTCCTAGAAAACTTCCACAGAGGTCATATACCTGCTTCCTGTTAATAAATCAATTTAGTCAAACGAGTAAGATTCTATATGAAATGAGAGAACATCTACTTTGATATGTCAGCTATGAAGATTTCAACGTTGCCACGCTGAATTAAAAGGTGGAAGAATAATATGCTATTCTTATTATAATATATTTACTAACTAGGTAATTGTAAATCACTGTTAGTACTATTCTGAAATGTTATATTGAAAATTCGACAACTTAGTCAAACCTTGTTATAATCACTTTTCGTGAAGGAAACGACTATGAAGTTCTAAGAGCCACTAGTAAATAATATTCTAAGATCATACCTTCTATCTACAAGACCAACACAATCCTGTATAAGGAGCATTTATCACTTTCATAATTAATAACCTACTATGCACTTTTGTCAGCTAAAAGCAATTATATTTTGCATAATTGTATTTAAAATTATTCAAACTTCTGTTTTATTTCACAGTACTGTATTTGCAAAGAGAGATTAATATTAAACACTTTATAAACAAAACACGATACTGAACCGATTCTTCACTTTTGCTATAATATTACAATTTCTAAATCTGAAACCTTATTACTTAGAAGTGACAAAAAAGAAAACGCAGAAGAGAATTTTGGAATTAAATTACAATAAAGATAAACTATTGAATCCACAAGATGTCCTATATAGTCACACATTTCCATGCTTATTTTTTGGGGGGATTGTCTAAAATGTTTTCTTTTTTCCTCTCTAAAAATCTTTTTTGTTACCTTACCCACATGCTTACATTGCATTATTCTGTTTCAAATATTGTTCGTACCGTATTGATTTTTATATTTTGCTTTTGTGTATTGGTGACAGCTTTTATTATTGGAAAATTTTTTAACAGTGATTTTGCAAACAAAAAATACTTTTTATTTGTTTCAGACATTTCATGTTATTGGTTTTGTTAACCCAAGAATTGTTTTATTTTTCGAAGGAAATTTGCATTCTACTGGCGAAATTGCTTTTGTTTATGCAAAATTGATTCTAACTATTGAACCAGGAGAAATTCTTTCTGTCCAAGTTTTTTTAAGATGTACTTATTGGGGTTTTATTTGGTTTGTAATAAATGTGTTTTTGTTTTCTGTATTTTTCACTTTCTCAGATGTTTTAAGATGCATAAGAGACTTTTCCGTACTTTTTTGTTGAAAACTACTTTATTTATTTATTTACGAAGAAAAGCACGTATGAAACCTCTAGCGGTTTGTGTTGGAACTCAATATACAGGATGTTTTGGAAATGATCGCAATTGTAACTAACATTAAACCAGCTTGTTTATTTTTTATTGTTTTTTTATACATATTGCTGTGATAGAAATCGAGATTGTGAATAAAATTAAAAATTGGAATCTTCCCACTGGAACTATAATTTTTATTGCCTGTATGCTAAATAAACGTTTAAGGCTGTAAATCCAACTTTTGGTTTTAAATTATTTAAATTTAAAACTGTTTTTATTGTATAAGGTACTACTGCATATCAAATAGATTCTCTAGAAATTTACTTAGGTTAATTCGAATTAATGACTAAGAGCTGTTTCACATTATGCTAAATTTTCTATAAACTTTAGTACAAATTAATTTTTTAAAAATCTTCAGTCGTACAAACGGAGCTTACATAGCAATTTTTGTAGCAATCTTTAGCAACAAAATTTTTATAGAACAGGTTCTAAAAATTGGTAAATTTCTTGCAGAAAATGCGCAGTAAACATGGGCGCATCCATGCGCAAACCGACGTCAGCTGATCGTCTGCACGTGCTTGCTTCCCTATTATTTATTTTGAGGTTATGTTTACGAGTCTTCTTGAAGGTGACTGCAAACAGCTGTAGATTGGTACTGTGCACGCTCGCATCAAAAGTGTTGTAAAAAAATATGCATAAGTTGCATACAACTCACTATAACAACGATGTAAAAATTCTTTTATAAAATTTCCGCAATTTAGCTCTCACCACTAAACTGCAGTTTGACAGCTTGTCAAAAGTAAAAACAAAAATCACAATCTAACTATCTGAATGAATTAATCACAGACACATCATTTTGTTTCAGTAGGTCACTTGACAATAAAACTTTCTATACGGAACCTAATAACGCCTGATGCACAAGTAAATGGACAAACTGGAAAACTATTTTTAGCAAATACAAAAACGCTTCCATTTGAATTTGTTTATTTTGTTTTTATATTTAATACGCACTATTTAAAATTTTCAAAAGTCCTCCCTTTTATGTCTCTAAATTTGTTTATAACTTTGTAAATCAAAAGTTGGAAAACTTTGAAATCAAGATCTTTCATTTCTTTTTTATTCTGTGTGCTAGTTGGTCCTCATTTTCTGCCTTCTGTTTTTTTTTGGCAATATTAGAAGGATCTGTATCTTTGGCTAGCACTGGAGTGTTATTTCTACTTATCTATTGAGTTGTATTTCTAGCACAATACGTGCTGATAAGTCAAACCAGAATCGAATCATGGCAATCCTTATGATGTTTAGCAATAAGCTGCTTCAATTCCAGTACACATTTTATAGATCCCAAAAATCAAATTCGTTATTGATTGTTCCGCAGAAAGTATCTTAGGTTCATCGTCTAGAAGTTTCTCTTTCGTTGCTATTTTTACAACTTTGTTATTTGCGTTGGAATCATCAACTATAATATAAGGTTTTGGTATTTGTCTTCCAAGTTGTTCTATGCCTAGATATTACAAATCGTAATTAGAAAGAATATACAGAGTATTACATATTGCTACTTCAGGAGCGTGTTCTAGAGTTCAACTCAAGATAAAAATTCCAATTAAACTTTTTTTCTAAAATGTTTCCTGAGAAAGATACATTTCTTTAAGATGGCGTTAAAAACGGGTTTTTTGCTATTATTACTAAACAGTAAAAGATAAGTTGATGGAATTTGGAACTTAGCATAAATGTGAAAGACAAATTAAGAGCCTGTTAAAAGGTTACAATTCAATGAACCATGGGTATCATATGCGGTGCACAGCTGTTTGCAACGATAAAAGCTTTTTTGAATGTAATTTCTATAAAATTTATCAGAAAATTTAATGTAATGTCGAACACCTTTCATTGTTTAATAATTACGGCCAAAAACCCGTTTCCTTTACGCCCTCTGATATCTTTCTTGGGAAGCATTTTAGAAAAAAAAGTTGTTGGAACTTGCTTTTGTACTAGTATAGCATTCAAGACACACACCTAAAAACATCACCACTTGTATGTTCATTAGGTCTGCAGTAGCTGTGTGCATTATAACCTTTCAGGTTATGGGAGTTATCTGCTTTTGCATGAGGCTCTCGCAGTGTAATATTTGTACAATGTTTAATCTAGTGAAAACTCATCACAGTTAAATTATTATAGGAAACATCTTTATAAAGGTTTCTAATTGTTATGGTAGGGAAAGGCATTGTTGGTCGTATATCTTTGTGCTAATCTGAAAGTAAAAATGTATAGATGCCTTAGTCTTTTTTATAAGCTGCTTGATATTTTAAATATAATTCTCGTAGATTTGTATCTCATTTTTCGGTTTTCTAGAGTGCAGTGGTGGTCTCTCAGCATAACTGCCATGTTATATTTGAAGTGCTTCGAGGATTACCATTGAAGTTATTGATGTTAAGTTTATAAAGACGAATAGTATCTATTTCAGCGGAGATATGAGTCATTAAGCGGTTCTCGATAATATTCTTTCAGTAGTGTTGTTTTTGTTTGTCAGTATTAGTAGGGTTTGTATTATTTCTATTTGTATTGTTGGTAAAAACTTTTGGGTTTTTATTTGCTATGTAAGTGCTACCATTATATTTCTGGATTTTCTGTATAAATTGTCATTATTGTTTTTATCTACTATAATAGAGCCAGATTCTAGACTTATGTATCTGCAAAAGCTTACTATGTTAGTATTTCTTATTCGTCGAATCCAGGTTTTCTAAAGTATGTAGGAAAGAGAGTTTTGATGCAAATGTTTTTGTATTTTTAAAAAAAGTGTTTTATTTGGTATAGAAGGCTCACATTTGACACGATAAACTTCTTAGATGATATTGTCAGCTTTCTCACTGCAATAATTTAAAATATTCATCAACTATTTCTTTTCGTGGGAGATATCCGTATGTATTTTGTATTTTGATATTCTTGAAGCTTTAATTAGTGTCTCTTTTGTACAGTTGGAGATCATTTTTGAATCCAAGTTGTGTTTGTGAAAAATGTTACTTTTGCATTATTTTGTTGGATGCACCATTTGGTAATAAAATCCAATCTTCCAAAATCGTTTGGATCATATTAACGGGTAACATATGTAACAGTATTTAAAAACGTTATTTCTATTTAAAAGGTTACTCACCAAATAACTTAATGTTTATTAGAAACAATCCGGCTAATCGTCTCATTATGGGCGGTGGGTGTCAGATAATTTTAAAAGTAAATTGGGATCTAGCAATACTATGATAAACCACAAGTCTGTTATTAAAATTCTATCTTAAACACAACCAAAACACTGAATTGAGAATTCTTTGGACGCCAGAGCTTTTTTGTTTAAATTGGAAGAAAACTCAAAATTCCAAAACAGATGCGGTGTTTATCAATAAGATATAAGACACAAAAAATGATATCCAGTTTTATTTAATCAATATGTTCATCGCAAAAACACAAACAACACAAAAACAAATAAAAAGAGAAAGTCACTCTTCAACACGAGTAAAAAACCTTTTTAATTTTAAGTAATCCACACTAAATAGAGGTGACGTTGCCCTAGTTTAATTAATAACTAGGTTAACAAACAAATAAACCTCAAAAATAGTAACTTAATTATCAATAAATAAACAGATATTTATAATATTGAATGCATTTATAATCATGAAACAAGTGAATATCATCGATAGCAACTAATTGTCTATAAACAAGTGAATATCTACAATATTGAATATATTTAATTGCTAAAATAAGTGGATTTTAACAATAACCACTAGTTTAATTAAAAAAACCAATAATTGTCACCAAATCGCAATATAACAACAAAAGTTTCACCTTGTCGTATGAACAAGTTTTAAAAACAAAATAAACGTTAAAACAAAACACAGTTTAACTCACAGATATGTATGTACTTCCTGGCTTTATCATATATTTCCGTGAGGATCTACATTCAATGTGGTTTAATAGATTTGTGATCGTTGATCCAGTACCATTGTATACACCCTTGTGAGGTTATGTACGATATTACCTCTGTTGAGTTCCTAGCTCAAATTAATAAAAAATTCAAATTATTCTTGAATTTCTATGATAAACAACAGGATTTTTACTTGAAGCCTCTTCGAGAACCATTCGTGAACCCACCCCTATAACTAATGCATTTAGGGAACCAGACAAGAATCTTGTGTTTCTAGATCATAAACAACCATAACAGAAAAACAAAAACTAGAATAAAATTTCACAATGCACGAATAAAACAAACTAACAATATTTATTCAGACTCCGCTGAAGAAATACAATTTTGATTACAAAATTATGAACAACAATATGACAACTAACCTGTTGATTGTGCAACCACTTTCGCAATGCCTTTGTCTCCGATGAAAACGAAAGAACCACGCCTAAGAAGAGTGTCCGCCCTTCCGCCATATTTTAAATGTGTGAGTATCCAAATTCATAGAAATTAAAACTGGAGAGAAAGTCAATGATCTAGAATCAATGTTTCGCTTTTTTAAATTAAATTAGATTTTCTAAAGAATTATCAAACACAAATAAAGTTTTTAGAGGGGAGAATAACAAATATTCCAAAAAATGTTAAAATCGAATCGCTGAAAGATACTTCATTTTAGGGGATTTCCCGAAGACAATAAAATTCGCATTTTCCTACAAAGGATGATTTTAAATAAGAAAAACTTAAAAATATGGAATTCCTAATTCAATTTAATCAATGAACAAATCAAATTTTGAATTCAACAATAGATTATGTAAATTAAGTTAAATAAGTCCAGAGTATGCATCCACATTATTTTATGACACTCTCGTACCAACTTAGAATAATGAAATATTGGCGGGATTTTAGAAAATTTAAATAATTTTATGACGACGAGTAACGAATCGTTACACATAGGTCTCCACTTGAAACCGAGCTGTTCATCTGCCATATTAACTGTAGTAAAAATCATGGAAAAGTGAAAGAGGCGAGGTTTTGCTCGTGGAAATCCAACGAGACGACCGCCCAGAAAACTCCCTGCTGTCTCCACTCATCAAAAACCAGCGAAGGAAGAAATGAGAAATCTTTTTCCTCCATTCTTTTTCATTTACACATCAAACTACTAGTTACGAATCAAAATTAAATATAACTCTGGTTACTATTATTTCTCTTCAGCCTCCTTGGCTAATTTGTCGGTTTTTCATTTGCAACGCCACCAACATATGTTTTAATCCACCTGCAAATTCGCAAGTGTCAATTAACGGCTTTCAAAAGTTCCCAATTTGTCTTACTGATTTGCTCATTATTAGTAGAATCTGATTAACTACAAGTCTGTACATATAACACGTTTTCCCTCAACCCATAAGTCACTATAGTATTATCGACCTTCCTAAACTACCTTTTCATAGGTAATGTTCACAATTTCAGTCCTAACGAGGAACCTTATAAGTATTCTAATCAATTACTTTTTTTCTGCGAGGAAATTCGTCATAGTCTTGCCTAGTTTTTCTTCGCAGCTCACCCCCTTCAGTCCTGCCATTACACTTAACTGTTAAGCAACATTGAATGCGTTTCTCATGTTCAACGCAATCCCCACAATATGTTTTTTCTATCCTATTTTCTTTTATTTTTTCTACTACTCTAGAAATGACCTGTAGAGTTGATCGACCTCTTCTGCAGCCCGATTGTCTATCCAATCTTTTCTATTTGATTTGCAAGTTATTTATAACCCTTTTAGCAGGCAGTTTATCCAATATTTTGCCTAAGATTGGCGGAAACGGAGTTGGAATTTGAAACCCAGGCCAATCTACTTATTTTTCAACATCTGGGCTGCTTTCTCATATTGAAGAATTATATTTTCCTCTTTTCTTTGAATCTTCTTCATTCATTATTATCCCCTTCATCGTCTGAAGGAACACAGGCAAACAGACATCATTACTCTGGTTATCTTCTTTCCAACAATTATTTTATACGGGAGCGACCAGAAGTTCTGATTCAGTTTTTTTCATGATACTTTGTGATTTTTCTTTTTGTTCCTTGTATTGTCTTCTATTCTCTGTTTTTTCTAAAACTGCTTTTTAACTTTCTTTACTTTCCTCCTGGCTTGCGTTAGTTTTGCGGTCCACTATTTCCCTTTAGGTATTGCTGGTATGAACGCTGTTTAACAAGATTTTGCAGTCTCTCAGCTGTCCTCTCAACATCTGTTTCGCTATAAGGAGTGTCCCGTTTACTACTGTAAACCTGCTTTCTCATTGACTCTGCAAAGCATTTCAGTTTGCTCTTCTCACGATAAATGAGTAGCAGCTATACACTGTGTCCAAGATAAGGATGCACAGCATGGGAATCTTGGAAACGGTACGAGATACAGCATCGGTTAAATGGGATGAAAGTTGACTATTTATAGGACCTTTTTATTGGCGTTTGCAAAATCTAGATATCTTGAATAGTTTCAGAGATATTTAAAGAAAAGTAGATTTCTCGATTTTCGTTATTATTTCTTCTTTCCTTTATTTGAAGAGATATCCGAAAACTAAAACCACTTTTTCATTGCCACTTTTTGTTCTCTATTAAAATACGCTAACTAAATTCCTGTACAATGTTTCGATTTCGAGTAACCATCATCAACCTCATTTTTTTAAATAGGCGGAAAAACAATTGAAAATTTTGGTTTTGATTTTTTTTTGTGTGATCAACTGTAATAATTGCTGTTCATCTTCAAAATTTTGGTTGAGTACATGATTCTTGACATAACCGCAGAGGAAAGAAATCTAACGGTGTTAGATCAGGTGATCGTGAAGGCCAGGGTACTGCAGAATGCATTAATTTATAGCATAAGAAATCAAAATAACCCTATTATGTTTACATCATTAGAATCATGACAACAAGGGCTATCCAAAACAATTTTGAATTGTTTTTTCGTCTATTTAAACAAATGAGGTTGATGATGGTTACTCGAAACGGAAACGTTGTACAGGAATTTTGTTAGCGTATTTTAATAGAAAACACAAAGTGGCAATGGAAAAGTGGTTTTAGTTTTCCGATATCTCTTCAAATAAAAGAAAGAAAAAATAATAACGAAAATCGAGAAATCTACTTTTTTAAAATATCTTTGAAACTATCCAAGATATCTAGATTTTGCAAACGCCAACAAAAAGGTTCTATAAATAGTCAACTCTCATCTCATTTAACCGATCCTGTATCTCTTACCGTTTCCAAGATCCCCATGCTGTGCATCCTTATCTTGGACACACTGTATACTAATACCCAATGGATGAGATAACAATAGTAGACAGTGAATATTTATCTAGTTACGTTCACGAAAATCTTTTTTCATCATCGTCATTCCATTTACTTTTAGCTACCTGAATTGAGAGATTTGTCGCAAATTATTTTATTTCTAGTCTTATACTGATAATATTGACTAAGAGGTTTTTCTTAAAACTTCTTTGCTGATTATTGCAGTGAACTCTGATATTATATTAACCGTTCCATTCCTTTTCTACTAAGAAAGTTGAAGAACTTTAAATTGAAAACTTGCAGATACTTTTAAAATTGAAATTTGCAAATATAGTCTCATCAGATAAATCAGCCTAATTTACTTCTCCGTATTGAGAAAATTCAAATCGCGTGAAAGCTACAAATGGAAACGTTAATGGTGTTTTTATTAACTGCATGTAGGCGTCATGCCAAGAAAATAGTAAGTGAATTTCTACTAATGACGTGGAGATTCCAGATTTATTATTTAGAGTTGAAGGATATTTATAGATGGATAAGTGCACGAGATTTTCTTTCTTACTTCCAGTGCATTTTGTGATCTACACGTGTTATTTGTCATTTTAAAAACTACTGCGATATCTAGAATTGATCACAAGATATAACGTATGTATGTTCATGTTTATAACCATTTCTATTTAATTTGAAGTGACTTCTCAAGAATGATTTTTATTAAATAGCTTTAATCATTGCAATGTTTTTTTTCCAAACGTAAGATAATAAATTAATGCGCCACCAAAAACAAAGAGAGTGTTATTTTAGAAAGTAACAAAGAAATCCAAGACCGTCTTATCCTCTAAAAGTCCTATCATCAAAATACATCTCTGTTTGAGAAAATCCCACTTTATACAACTTTATAACCTAACATTCGTCAAACATGTTTTATTACAGACGCGTGTTAGCTTACAACTGTTTGCTTTTCCGTAAATACAGATTTATGACAGAGCTGAAAGTTTCACGCTTATGTAAGATTATCACATTTTTGAAGTCTGAAAATCCATTTAGGCTTAGTTCAAAGAGAGGTGAAATATTTTTTTAACAAACAAACACACAATGCTTATTTTTAAAAAGCAATTTATTAATGTTAATTTTTATTTCAGGTTGACCTTTGTATAGAGCCTGGCCAAAGTTTAGGATTAATGATCCGCGGTGGAGTCGAGTACAATCTGGGCATTTTTGTAACTGGGGTTGATAAGGACTCAGTTGCTGACAGAGCAGGACTAATGGTATGTACATAGATGAAGTCCAAATTTTGCACTGTACAAAGGACTAAAATGTCCAGTGGTTTCGTTTAATCTTTTAACAAGCAAGTTTACCTTTGAATAGTCCATCTAATTTAAAATTACGGTTAAATTAATTTTGTGTGGCTTATAATTCATTAATTCTTACCAAATGAATATCTTCAAGTCAATAAGAAAATATATTAACGCGACGCTTTTTATCATTTAAGCCTTTGAAAGTAAAATAAAATTAGTAACTTTTCAAGGAAGGAAATTCCTTATTCCACCCAAAGTATTTTCTGATTAAAATTTAATCGTTAATAAAGGCTCCATTTTCTGAAGCTAATTTAAACATTTTGCCAAGGTTCTTAAAATCTTTAGAGTAGATCAACAAGCTTACAAGTGGAAAATAAATTTTACACCTAATTTGTGGACAAGACTAAGATGGGAAACGGTTATCGATCTGTTTCGAAACCGAACCTTCAACCCCTGCTTGTTCTACTTTTCTTTTTTGCCTTTACCTATCAAACATGACATAGTGGTGCTCTGTGTTTAAGTAGTTGTTTTCTTTGCAAAATCCATCGGAATCTGTTTACCGAAAACACATTCGCTTTTGGTTATAAAATATTTAAGTATGATTTTTGAATGAACAAACACATTTTTTGATACTTTGGTTTGCTTTATCGACCGGAATCTTACGAATTAAAAGTTTAGACAGAAAAGTATGACAAATTAAAAAGAAGATCGTCATGAATATATAAAGCGTTATTTTTTTATTAAATTTGTATTCAGGTTTATTATAGCGCTTCTAATGTTTTTTACGAATTCGTGTATTTACTATTTCAAATCAAATAGGATCAACAGTAAGTAAATACTTCACTTCAGAAAAACGTATAAAATTGAAGTGGGCTATAATTCTATGGTTTATTGATCGCCACCACCTTAAACATTGAGTTAACTCTAGTCATTCGTATTCTTTCATTCAGATTTTCCCTAATGTCATTTTTCAAATATAATCTGTATGATTCTTGGCAGGTAGAGTCAATAGGAAATTGCAAACAAGTATCATGCCTCAGTTCCACATTATTATTATTTTTATCTAGATTCAACGTTCTTCAATGACTTTATTTTTTACAAAATTAATGGTCAGGTCATAAAATAGACGACGGACTAAAACTTAGCCATACTATATCGTACTTGTATCCCAAGTGCAAATGCACGTTTTTAGAGTTTTTCCATTCACTTGTTCCGAAGCTTTAATTTGACAAGTGACTTACGATATCCTAATGTAATCAAAACAGCAGTAAACTAGGTGAGTTCTTTTTACTTTTGAAAATCTCATGTGAGACTGCTAAGCAAAGAATACGTTGTATCAAAGAGAACTGTTCAAGTTCAAAGTTTCTAGTTTTTATGAGTTACTATAATGCCAAGATTTTTCTACTTCTACTAGAATTCTATAGTCACTTTGCATTAGCTTATTTGTTTTTTGCGCAACACGCGATGAGAAAATAAATAAAAATCTAAGAAACAAGAAGAACTATGTTTTTTGAGAATGCTGAGACTAAATATCAGTTTAGAAACTGAAAGAATACCAACAAGAACAGAGATAATCTAAGAAAATCAAGTGTTTTTATAAATTACTTCTAATCCCGCTAAAACAAAGCAGAAATTGTTTATAGCTAGCAAAGAGGTAAAGAAACTCTCCTGTTCTTAAAGTCACAGTTTAAATATTAATATCTTCGTATAATTCTTTTGACTAGACCGTAGAACTAATGACAACTCAAAAGCCAATGGTGACAATGGAGACGCTGCAAAAGTAGAGTAAAGTTCCAACAACAAAGTGTTAACAATAAATGGTTTTCCAACCCTTCAAAATGTTTGAAAGAATATCTCTTAAAGATAGTTTGTTAAAAGAAGAGTCTTGCGCTTTTCGCACACGTTCTATCTAGCAAATACGAGGTGCTACCCATAATTTCCCAGAATTCGAATATTCCGCGTGAACAAGTAATAATACGCAGTTCTGATGCTAAGTGCTTCTTGATGTATGTTTCAACCAAAGCCAGTTTATGTGAGGTAAAGTACCGACACCGATCAAACAGCGATCGCAAATTGAACTCAATAACGATTTTCTCTCCGCTAGACGCGCCGTTGTTCGACATCAAACTCGACAAGTTTAAACGTCAGTTTATAAATTTAAGGTTATTAGAATCTAGGTTTTAGAGAAAAGTAATTATTGATATCTTATTGTTGCGCTATTAAAGGCCGTTTTCTTTGAAGTCATAAACCGAATTAACCAGAATAACTCTGTTACATAATCTACATGATCATATCAGAATAAAATGTGAGTCAAGTTTTCAAAACCAACATTAATAACACAACAAGGCATTAACAAAATAACTTTTCTCTAAAATTTACATTCGAATAACCTCAAACTTATAAACTAACGTTTACATTTATCAGATTTGTTGTAGGACAATAGCGTCTCTAATGGAAAGAAAATTGTTATTGAGTTCAATTTGCTTTTGTTTGGTGTCGGTACTTTATCTCACATCAACTGACTTCGGTTGCTACCATTAATTTTCCAACTGACATTTTCTGGAGTGCATGTGTTTTTGAGTCTTGGTTCGTTTCTTTACACCTCAAAATGGCTGATATCAATAATCAAAGAATTTGCATTGAATCTCGTTTCAACCTCAAGAAAACCGCAGCTGAAACTCATCGAATGCTTGATCACTGTTCCGCACCCCCGCCTAATTTGGCCAAAAATGAAACTTCAGTTAGAAGGGCGTTGTTTTGACTCCATTGAAGTGATCCAAACGGAAACGCAGCAGATGCTGAAAACACTAAAGCCTGAACACTGCCGTGGGTGCTTTGTTGTATTCAAGCCCAGGATGACTACTTTGAAGGTGATGGTGGAAATTAGGAGTTAACTTAAGTATTCATGTTTTTACGAGCAGATTCTGGTAAATTTTGGGTACCACCTCGTATAAGTACCTACGTACAGGATGCAAAGCACCTACAGTTCTATAAAACAATTCAACCAAAGTACCCAAAAATTTAAAAAATATGGATTTAGTTAAATTTAAGAGCAATTATTGAGGTTTGGAATAGAGACAAACCTCAAATTACTTAATAGTAAAGCCGCCAAAAAAAGATGTAAAGACGTATCTGTAAATTTCAAAATATTTCTTTTACCAAGACAGAATGTCATACGGAAACATTCTTGACTCGGAAAGATCCAAAAGTTACATCGCACAAACAATGCACGGTCAAAATTTATGTGATATGAGTTCTCGAACGACGAAGATTTCAAAGACTATTTCTGAAGAAGATTCTTCCATTGCCAGAGCAGTAAAGGTTGTGTAGAAATTTAATATAGCAATAAGTTGGATAAAAATGTGATTTCTCTACTGTATGTACCTTAAAAGACTACTATGGTCAGGAATAATTTTCAAAGGTAGATTCAGTGAACAATGAGAACCTTGCGGAGGCATACTATCGTCCAGTGTTTAGCAGTTGGAAGCGATTGAAGAGATTGTAAGACCAGTCAGCTTTTTGTTGGCAGGTTAGACGGCCACATCTAGGTGAAACGATCTCCAGGACTTATTTTGTTATCTTAAGAAATTTTTGATTCTTTGCTGTGGATTAAAAAATACCTGGTACTTTAATGAAGTAGTGATCTTTCAAAAACGAACAGAAAGTTTAGATATAACAGATTTAGTTCAATAAGTTCAAGCATGTCTCAAATCTTGAAAAACGGAAATCCTAGAAAAGTCAGGGAAAATCTCGGGTGCTAAGATTGGTTCTTCTTACAGCCAATTAATTGTGACAAAAGGGTGGGATTTTTTCCTGCTTGCTCACATGTGCTATACCAAACCGCATGCACGGTTAGTACGTGTGACTACAATCAATGGAAATAACGGGTAGCCTCGAAGTTTTTCTTTATAACCAGAAATTCCAACAACAACAAAAAAATCAGGAAACTAAGAAACTCCAGCCTTCGTCTTTGCCTTAACCTCGTTTTTTTCCGCCTCTTGGGTTGTGTTTAACTTAACCTTAAGCATCACTTTTGCAACTCCTTTTCATAAGTACGAGAAAGAGCAACAAACACTCAATACTCTCAGACTTCTTAAAAAGTCTGCCTTCGGCAGTCCACCACGTAACCCTGAAGAGTTAACTGCCGTACCTAGAACCATAAGACAAACCGTAATGTAATGACCTAAACTATACATATACATTGGTGAAATATCGAATATGTCACCAGACGTCCTGTACATTCAATCTCAAGAGAAAACGCTGGTGAACAGGTACATATGAAGAAGCAACTATTGTATTGGACAGGACTTTACTATTGAGGCAATCTATCTTTCTCTCTTGGATCTGAATTTAGTTTAAAATAGGTAGGTACATGAAATTCTCAGAAAAATGTCATGGTGAACCTGAAAAAGTCAGGGAATTTGATTTGCAACGTAAAGTTTGAACCTTGTAAAATTTCTTTTCAAATACAGAATTAAAATTCGAACTTGGTTGTGCCTGTCTTAAGTAAATAAATTTCTAATTTACCACCAGTGTTTGACTCAGTAAATTGCATCAGAATCGCAAATAAGTTGATTTGTCTAACCAGGCAATGAACTCCACGAAAACTGTGGTCCAATACGCGAAGAAGAACTATTGTAATAATGTGATCGTGTTTGATAGATACAGCAATGGCCCATCAATACAAAAAGAGACACACTACAAATAATGTAAAAAAAAGAAGATGTAGCTAGTACTCTGAGAAAATCGCCTTTTCTTTTCAAACTTAAAACGTTTTGTGAAACAAGGAAAACAAGGAGCAAATAAAACCGCTAGTCGGTCTTGCCGCAATTGGGATTGGACCAGCTTCCAGCCAACGAGAGACAAGTATCCCTACTCTATGATAAATAAGCGACGTCTCCAAAAATTTGCTCTCTTCTTTACCGTTCTCCAAACGAACATCCACGAGACACAAGCCAGATTCTGGCATTTCAAAGCTCCCTAATAATTCACTGGTAATGTGTTTTATTTCAACGGTATTCCTTCCTTACTTAAAAGACGCTTTAAAGTACCACATAGTTGTCCTTTACAGAACTGTCTGCATGTTGTAAGAACATCAAGTTTGGAACCTGCCCCAACTTGGTAAACACCATCGAGAGATTATGGGCCATCTCCCTAAAAAGCAAGCTGATATATAACACGTGCTTAGTGAATGTCTGGTTGATTCTGATTATTGAGCTAAACATGCAACTGGAGATGCTGATCTGCTGATGGTTAAGACAGCTGTTCATAAAGGAGAGAAATACTGTAGCAATACGGGAAGATGGCTATGCTTCTCTGTCATGCAAAGCAAAACATTGTACTTTACATCTAGATACAAAATTAGAACAAATAATTAGAAAATGAAATCTCATTACATCTTCCTTTACATTTCGTCTCTTCGGTATTGGAAAACGAACAGTTGATGAAACTGCAGATAGGTGCGTTCTTTTAGGAGCAGATCAAGGTGACGACGCATCAACTGACAAAGGCAGAATCATCAAAACAGGCAAAAATACATTTTCCTGCCTCTACAGAGGAGAGCAAGATGATAAACTCAACTACTCACCTCGGTAGCACACTCGTTGTGTAAACCTTACCTCTATCTCTTGAGCAGTTTCATATTCGCCATTAAGAGTCTACTATAAAATGCAAATTTTGATGGGTAACTTCCAGTCTTCAAGTGTAGAAGATTTTGGATGAGTCTTCAAAAACAATAGGATGAGATCCCCAACTACATCGCATAATTTTATTTCCATAATAAGATGTAAATGTAAAGCGATGTGCAATAGTAAAAAGTTCACTTTGTTCTCAATTTATCAATTCTCATACGTACAGAATTTCATAGTAACTTTCTACAATTAAAGATTTAATCAACTCTTTGTTTTTTATACATCATTTGAAAAGTTTCAAACAATTTTTATGACCAGAGTGATAGAAGTAAAGTTATGTAGCAAAGACTGTTGGAATGTCATCATACTGGATTCTCCATTTTAACGATGTTGCCCTATACAAATTGTTCTCTATTTTTAGTATCTCGTTTTAAAGGATAAAAGAAAATTAATAGCAAAACAATTATTTCTGTTTCAGTTAATTCCGGATTGGTTCCTAATCAAATATTGCTTTAGATCATTTTGGCTTTGGGTGTTTTTACAAATCAAGTTTTCAAGAATAATCATAATAAAATATTTTATTCTCACATAATATTTATAAAAGCCTAAGAATACTTGCTTTAAATTTGACTTAATCTGATGGCTACTCAGATTTGATCTGTGCTTGGAATAAATTTGTTTCAAGTCTTAGTCTGCTTAATGAGCCTTTATTTTATATATTTTCTAGGTAAAATAATTAGCTAACTGTATTGTCAACAACTTTAAATTTCATTGAAATATGATCCGAGAGTTGAATTTGTGCAAGAGGTTAAACTATCGATTTAATTACGTAAACCACAAAAATAGTTTCAGTATAGATTTAATTCACCAGACAGACTCTGCAGTTATCATACATTTTATTATTTTCCTTCAGTTGTTTTTATCTTTAGTTTGGTTTCTTTTATAGGTTTTTTCTGACTCTTAAACTTAACTTTCTAGAAAGATGGACACTAAGATTTTGATTAGGATCGAGGAAATAGAACTTTAATTGTGAATTATATCGTACAAGCCTTCAATTGCTTTTTTTGTTCCCCTTCAATGCACACACCACAATTTTATGAATCGTTAATCTACAAAATTTATTACGTCTATGGGAGGTAAGAATCCCAGTTCATATAGAAATGAAATTGGTTTTTTTACGATTTGTACCGTAATACTACACGGTTGAATTTTTTTCATGTAAGATTGTTGTAGGTTTATAGTAATTTACTTATTGTTGCCAGTTGTGTCCATCTATTGTTTTCAATCAATTGTGTGTTTTTCATTTGATGCCATTTTGAATTTATTTGGTTTAAAAAAATTTTATTATTTAGTTTTCGATTGGAAATCGTCTCCGATAATGTAATGATAATAAGGTTTATTTAGGTTTCTTTTCTATTTTTATTTCTTTTTGTTTTTGTTAAAGTTTTGTGAAATTTCATTATTACCTGTTTAGCTTTAGTACACACCCCTCAATCTGTTAAAAATACATAGCTTCACGCTTTAAGAATTTTTATTTAGCTTATCTAGCTTTAAGAAAGTTTACTGTACAATATTACGTGTTGTCGAATGCTCATTATGTTACCAAATAAATTAAATTACTAAAAGATAACAATAATGGTAAATAAATCAATAAATGTGAACAATTAAACGCTACTGAACATGACCTTATATTCTAAGGTTATTTTTGGATCAAGTGCAAAGAGTGATACAGTAATGAATCAAAATATCAATTCCATTGAATGACAACTTGATGGTTAATTAATCACATTCTCTGGATATAATGAAAAGTTGGCGAATGACCAATTTTACTTCGAACTTTCAATGGTAAACAGGTATACAGAAAGGAACGTTATAACATTATCCTTTATAAATCATCCGCTCTATCGTGTGTATCAGAAAAGGATGGTTATCTTACATTGTAGATGGTAAATTTAAAATGCATTAGCTACTCACACGTTATATTTGACAGGTTACGTGTTTGTAGAACCCTTTTCCTTCCGGAATGATAAGCCATTTTAAATTTCCGGGTTTTTGTAGTAAATAACCAAATCATTACATTACTCTCTTTATGTATACAAATATACACAAATGCTGTGCAACGTATATTTTTTATTGTCATTGATTTGTGTCCATTTTTCCTCTCAAATATGCTCTTTTAAAGAGTTAAGATTTTATATCAAAAATATTTTTAGACACTAAAGACAAAAATGCTGTAATGATATGAAAAAGTCTTGTTTTTTCAGGTACACGAGAACATGTTTAGCAATTGAAGATATACTTAATTATTTTTTCCATGCAGTCGTTCCCTTTTAAATGGTTAATACTTTTCTTATAAAAACTAAAAAGGATGTTAGATACTTATTGTTAGTTAGTACACATAATCAACATTACTTTCTAATAAACGTAATGGTAAAAAAGAATAGAGATAGTTACGTGCGTTATTATACAAACTACTCACGGACGAATTCCCAAATACGTAATTAGAAGAAAAGTTACTGAATTAGGACGTCTCAAGTAACTGATCTGATTCGTTTTCAGCTGGCTAAGGACTTTTACCCAATGTAAAAGGTTGCATCAATGTGAAAATAATTTAACCCCAGAGATTTAAAAATCTCTTCTCTGTAATTTAATTTCATGTTTGTACTGTACCATTAAATAAGATCCTAAAAATGCGAATCCATCCGTTTCTGACTGATCTGGATATTAATTACAAGGTTTAGGTATACTACAGAAAAACAAAAAATTATTATTTTTGCTGTTTAGTACAATAGATCTCTCAATATCGCACTCTTGAATAACTCTTGTCGTTCCATCGATTTGAGGAATTTTGGAACGGATGTGAAGATGTGATTGTCAAAACATTCGTAAACTTTCATTTTTCCACCGGAGTCTATTTTTACTCGTACTAGTTCCTTCCCTCTTCTCTATTTCTTCTAAATTTCGAGCTACAAGCCGTCAAAATTCGAACTTGGAAGTCCCCTAGCGGCAAAATCATAAATCAAAATGTCCATTTTCGCTTAAAGATATTCTTGTATGAGCTTATCTCGACAAGAATGGTACTTTAAGGCCGTGCATACACTGCCTCTAATCCCAGTATAAGGCTAAATCGATTTCGTTGATATTTTTACTAAATCCAACTCTGAAGAATAGCAAGAAGGTTCCAAGACACTGCCCTGACAATGAATACTGTTATTGTAGATTCTAGAGAGAATTTAACAATATGCTATATCCGACAGGTTAAAGTACAAAAAAAAACATTTTGAAACATGTTGTTAGGTATTCAGAAGGAATGAAAGGATAGCCCACAGCGCCTTGTTACTTACATTCATAAGCTGAATAGTATGAAAATTAATCTGCAAGGCGTGTGTAATCATTTTTATTTCAACTGTGCTATCTAAGTCAGCTATGGTTCGCAATTCGATTGCAAACCAATAATTTTTTGTAGCTATGTTTGTCATAATATCTTACAAAAATTGCAACCTCCACATTTTTGCAGCACGACCCACCACTGTTTGTAATATGTGATAACTTCATGCTCCATAATCTTATCTCATCATCTTGTTCATCCAGTCTTAACACATTTAAGCAGAGTTGACACGGGACGTACGTCACGACCGTGATCCCCAAATTCGTTAAATACGAAGTCGTGGTTTCATGGTCAAAAAATTGATATTTTCGTGAAATGTTTTACATGAAGTCGATCAAATCCTATTTGCAGTCGTGAAAATAAACTCGATGGTAGCAGAAGCATTGTGTATAGTAATGTCCGAATTGTTAGCTCAACAAGTAGTAATAGAGCAAAGAACCAGGACATGGAAGAGCAAACAGAGAAAATGGTCGGTAAGAAAATGGCTTGATCGAATAAGAACATCTCTAACAAAAGAACTAATTAGAAACAGAAGGAGTATCCTGAAGACTTTAGAAACGTATTAAGAATGTTGGAAGACGATTTTCGTTATTTGGTGTACTCATTTTGATTATATTAAAAAATATCTACAAAACATCACTGCTGGTACGAGACAAAAATGCTTTCTCACGACTGAAAAATCAAACACGTTTGATCCTGCCACAACCCTAACGAAACTGATTCGTAAGCCAAAACGTCATCTTCATATTTCACGAATCAATAGTTTACATGAGTAGTGATTCACGAATTTGTGAATCACGGTTGGGGCGTACGTCTCGTGTCAACTCGGCTTTAATTTCAATTCGCTTTAGACTACACTTGGAAAGCATCGTGTTATAACTTTAGTCCATTCCTACCGACAACGGTCATCAACCCAGGTCTGCTTATAACGTTGCACGCAATCAAGGTCTCAATGTCTTTCCTAGGAATAGTATCATCCGACACAATACAAAGCTCAATTTCCAAAATTGCCCGCGGCATTTTCACAAATACGCAACACGTTCCCAAACTGACAATATTTCCAGATCCAATCCCAACAATGATTTGGCGATATTCAGCAGCTTTATCACATGTCTATTTACTGACGAACGGCGGCGTGTTTTTTTTCATGACCAGGACGGTGACAATAGTCACATTCAGTAGACGCCGTCCTAGCTTTCACAACTCCATTAGAAATCTTGTCTACTTGTTGACCGTCTTTGTGGGTGCTCTTACCAGGTCGGCTAGCCATGTTTATTTTAGGGCAATCTATTCGGCGATGACCTCTTTGGTTACACCATAGCAACATATTGTTGTTTTTGTTTTTGGCGTTGGCGTCATGTGAGCGACTGATGATATAATCGCAATGGAAATCTATCGTGGAATGGGTATTGACGTGTCGAGAATCTTCCAGTATTGTTACGTATTTCAGATATTATTGTTTAAAAAACTAAAACTAATACATTTATTAATTCCGACTTTTTTAGCTTTACGTGTAGGTGTAGTCGCACGATCCACATATGTCCGTCTGGAAACATAATCAACAGATTCCTGGTAAAGGTAACCCAGTCTTTCTGAATTGGCTTCTATTCGATGTAAAAGCAACGTGTTTTTTCCTTTAAAGTATCTCAAGTTTTTACAATCATCTAGCAGTTGCTGATACCTAACTCGGTTTTAATTCCTGTCGCGTCATCTAACCATTTTTTTGTTGTATAAGCTCAAAGTAGGATCTTTTGTTAATAGGACATAAGCAATGGCGACGTAAATGCAAGTATTTCTGTTTGAGTAGCAGCCTTACACTGCTGTTATTGCAACATAAGGTTTTTCACCATCTCCTTAATTTCTCATTAGGAATACCCTCATCCGGAATAGTGTCGGGGTATTCTTTGGGTATTGTTTTTCACCATCACTGACTACATCCTGTAATGAGGCCACGGTTAAACGTAGATAGTTTCTAAATAAATGCACTCTTGCTTTAACACCACAGTAACATGAAATTTTGCTTATTACAAAAATCATGAACCATTACATTAAATCAAAAATAAAACGTAATATTTTCACGAGACATCCGAGATCGTCTACTGACTAGTGGTAACTGAAGGGAATGTCCGCCGAAACGCATGGTCCCAGCACACCCAGGTCAACTGATCGCTGGATTAGCTCCAAATGGCTTCGAGACAGTATACGGGTAGGACATACGGTATCGATAGCCGCTGGTAGTTATCCCATATGATAACAAATGGTTAGAAAATAACTATACGAATATCTACATTTGGTGTTCTAAAAATAGATCAGAAAAATGTCTGTAAATTTCACAGGTGGTTACAAATTTAAATCTCATGTTTGCTAGGCAACATATTTTCACTTTTTATCATCACCATCTATCTATTCAATACTTTAATATTATTCTTATTTATAACCTTTTATCCAGAAGATCAAGTTTTATGTATGATGCAAAAAAGAAAGAAAAATGTTAAAGGAATGGCAAAACCGTGCCCCTTCTAACAGGAAACCAACTTCTTTACAATTTGTACCCATTTCACCTTGATGATGCCACCTAATCGCTTTATTAGTGATGTGTCTAAGCAAAGCCTTTTCTTCTCTTTCTGGATGACAGAATCTGAAAACAAACCATAGTGTCAATCAGAAGTTGAGAAATTAATTGATAATGAATGAGATCCTAACAGAAAGGAACTGTTGATGCAATCTAGAGATTAGATATTATTTGAAGCAAAATGCGTTTGTTTTGTAAACGTTAAGGCAGAAAAAATTGAATTGTTGAATTTGTTCTTAGGCTTCCTGTAGAGGAAGCCCAGAAAAGCTTGTAGAGTATTGCGTGTACACGACTGCCTGCTTGATAAAACCAAAATAGTTTAGAATACCTCCTTTGAAAACTTTTAGTGATTAGGCGAAGCACCTTTCATCATTTTGAGGAACACAGAAGAGAGAGATTAATTATGTTCCTGTCAATGGATATCTGTGGGTGACAGAAGTTGACGATGAAGAAAAGTTCTCCAATACTAAACGATATCAAAATAACGTTTTTATTATTGTGGTTAATCAGAAAATAAACTACAGTCTCATAGCTTGCAGTAAATGGGAAGTGAGTCCTTTAGTAGGCATCGCTGTCTGAAGATCTCTGGTTCTAGACCAATGCAAAACTCACAGATAATTTGGTTTTAGTTTGGATGAAATTAATCATCTTCTTTTACTGAATTCATACGATATTTCATGTAGGTAGATTGTCTAGAAAAGAAACACTATCCATAAAACTCAAGTTCTCAAACTGCAAAGACCATAAAAGTCATTGCTATAATTTTAGATTTCGATACAAATTGATAAAAGATATAAAATAAAATCTTTTTTATGGCGGCACTGCCTCATTGCCTTTCTTGTAGTAGCCGTTACTGAGAATAAGTTTGTAAAGCTTTTCTCCTATAATCTAGGTCATCTTAAATAAAGTATTATTTTATGTCTAACCGTAACTAAGCAAACATAAATGTAGTTAGAATATTGTATTACCATGAAATATGTAAGCTACGGTTTTTATCATAGAAATTTAATATTGGCTTAACAAGCTATAGATACAAACACGTACTTTCTTGGACTTGAAAGTCTTGGAGAGTCAACATATTTTACATTTTACAGAAAATAAATCCAGCGAAGCTGTAGTGTATTAATTAATTCAAAGTCAAGGCTTAAAGTGTACCTTTCTAACATTACTTATGCATTAACGAAGATTTTTATTGATTTCAGGTTGGTGATCAAATATTAGAAGTAAACGGGCAATCGTTTCTTGATGTAACCCACGACGAAGCCGTGGCTCAACTAAAATACCATAAGCGAATGTCGTTATTAGTAAGGGATGTTGGTAAAGTTCCTCACTCTTGTACACCTTATGATCGAGACTGGGACCTGTGCAGCCCTGGGTAAATAAAAAAGTTTTCTTTTTTCGCTTTTATATTCCCTTTGAAATAAAGTTGTCACGAAAGGCTTTCCTTCACTCGAACAATTCAAACTTGTTAGTTTAGAAGTTTTCCGAGACAAAATAACTTTGTTTGATGTTGTATTTGTCATTTCTCAGAGTTTTACACGGATGATTGAATTTCAGTTGACACATGAAATGAGTTACTTTTTATTTTATACAAAATAAGTTTTTTTTTGAATAAGAGCATTTTTTATTTTAAAGGATTTTTCTATAAATCACGCTGATGATAAAATACTTTTTCGAATGTTTTAGTAGCAGGGCTGCGCATACAACAAAGAAGTGGTCAGCCGCATTACAAATGGTTGAAGAAAAAGCGAGATGCCTTTTGTCCAAGCCTGAATTTACGTCGCTTTGTTACTACGTCGACGAATATGCTTCTAGACATATGACCATAGATGCCTTTGTACAAGTTATGACTGAAGTACTAAATACTCCTGAAAAGGTTTGCTCCCTTCTGTATATGTATCATTTGATTAAATTACATAATTCTGTTTATATAGAATGAAAAAGTTTTCTTTGTAAATCGAGATTTAGTATATAACAAAAGCAAAGTTTCTCCAGTAAAACTTTAACAATTTTTCGTTTTTTAGTACACTCTTATGACTGAACTTCGGGAAGTGGTGGCAGTTGAAGATCGTTCAAGATTTGATGAGTTGGTGTATAGAAGAGATCTAGAAGCTCAGCGAGGGAGGGATCCTAGAGATTACGATTACAGACATTCAAGGGTAGGTTATTTTGCATTTATTATACTCTCTTGTTCTTTCCTTTTTAACGATGTCTTTAAAAGCTGAATAGGGTTAAATTATATTCAAAGTTTGATATTAAAATTGATTTAAATCTAAAAATATATATCTTTTTGTGCATAAAAGGTATTTCTCGGAAAAGCTATAACTTTTTTAATAAAGATGCAGAGACCGTAAAAGAAATTTTATTAAAATCATTAGAAAGATGTTTGTTATAAATTTTCTGTTGATTACATATTTAATCCAAATGAAATCTTCCTTTTTATTAAGATTATTCAGCTTAAGTTGTTTAGGTTTGATGACTGATAACTAATCTGAACTATTTTTTGCGTGCTTGGTGAGAACATTAAAAGTGGCCTACTTTAACGCAAATAATGAATTTCAATCATTAATAACCTTAAATGGAAAATAATTCATTTCAGTAATGATATACGTAGACTCCATACTTATACTAATTAAAAAGGTATTGCTTTATTGCTCTTGTTTTGACTTTTGAATATTGTTTTTTTATTATTTCAAACGTTACAGTATTATTAAGTATTACAGTTTATAGTTCGTGATAATTAGTAATTTGGAAGTTTCTAGATATCACACGAGAATAAAGTTGTGCTTGCGGCAATATCAATACTGGAAGCCGTGAAGTTCAAAGTATAATTTTGCCTAACCCTGTATAACATCCTTCTGAAGTTCAATTGATGTAACTCAGACAATTTAAAAAGCAGTAATCACGGTGTCATATCACGACTCGAGAATCTCGCTATTAATTCTATATCCGAGACTAATCTGATTGCTAAATACTTTCACACACGAATATTGATTTTAAAATTTGGAAAATCCCGTTGTAAGAAGAGAACAACCTCTCTTTCATTTTAACGTGTGTAGTGTCAAATCAAAAAGTACAATACACTTTACAAGTTATGGCAAACAGAATCTTGTCCTACGTCGGTCACAATTTTTCAGAGTGATGTATGAACCTACCTTGATCACTCTAAGTTGCTTCACTACTTACTTGTTTCTATTTAAAATGTATAAACTAATTGTTAGTTAAAATATCTATTAGTTAAAATCGATTACGAATCCTTTACTATCTTGCTTCATTCTCAAAAGAACCTATTCAGTGTGAATTTGGTAAATAAGCCAATAGAAAATCCTGAAAGATTTACAAGAACACAAAATTTGCAATGCGTTTTATAAATCTTCGCTCCAACAATAACGCAAAACTGGTTGCATCTTGTCACTAGCCTACAAAAGTTAAGTCTTTTGCAGACAGGCACAAAACTTTTTCTGATAAAAGACAGTTTATAAAATAACCTAGAACAATATTCTGATATCGACTAGCAACATGCGAACATTTTCATAACATTTAGAACTAAGACTTTCCACAGTTTATTAACTCACAGCGAAGTTCGTCTTCAATTTACCGTAAGATGTCTAATTCCAATACACAAATCGCTGTTAGATTTCCAGCCCTTCCAAGAAAAACCAATTTCACTTGCTTTAAATTCACAGAAGAAATAAACCTTCCCGTAACCTGCTTTACTGCAACAAAACGTGGTGCGAACAAGACGTAAAACAATCTTAAGTACTGTCTGGAATTAGCTCGCTAGCCTAAGATTCGGTCACCTGAAGTGACATGGACTACTACTCTTCAGAACCACATTTGACGACTGATTTATCAGACTTGGATCAAGGTTGATATCGAAATAAACTTCAAATTCCAAAATGACATTACTACACATGCTAGAATTAACGAAAATTCTATGAGTTGTGCCACTTTTGCAGATGCAGCAACAAATAAGTGACTGGTAGAAAAGTCATTACCATCACAACCTCTGTTTTATCCTAAAGAACTACTGGAAACTGATTGGGCATTGAGACATTAGTGCGCTAATCTTTTGTCACAAATAAAAATGAAAAAGGATTTTAAACTTAAATTATATTGGCGTTAAAAGGTACCTCCGCTTGCTTTTCTGTCTTTTTCCTATACTTGTCTAGTCTAACCTATTTAACCCCACAAACCCTCTTCTTTTCAACAAGTCGTTGCATACTGGGGCAAGTGCCCTCTAAACATGATATCAAATACTGAGTGATACTAAGGTGATGAGTTTCTAAGATAAGGCTAAATAAAACATAAATAAATTCATATAGAACCAATTTTAAGCAAACAAAAATATAAAAAATACAAAAATAACACAGTTAATATAATAAATTAAATTAATAAAATAAATTTATTATAGATTACTTATATGTATATATCTGTAATTAGATTTCATCTTCCGAGTCTGAAGAAGCTTCACTACTGCCAGGACTGCCTGATTCTTGCTGTGCATAGCTAAAACTTTTTTCGGAAAATGTTTTGATTTTCTTTTGGGAAGTGGCCTGAAACCGGTGATAATCGGGTCAGATGAAATAAGAAGACGACAAAAAATATCTTCATTTGTCTTGACCCGACCACACTTTCTTGAAAAGTCTTCTCTAAATCTTTTCAAGTCCTTGTTACGGGCCTCTTGGGCTTCCTCCGATAACTGACCAATTGGTAACAAAGATGTCTCGACAACTTTTGGTCCATGAATAAGAGGCTTGTGTACTGTAGGCGGCATACAGTACCACGAGTATTTTTTGACGTATAATCTGGCAGTATCTATGCAGTGTTTCAAATTTTACCGGATCAATACGAAATCCGCTTGAAAGGGTAATTAATATAATATGAAATTTTTTTATTAAATCACGATCTATTCCTGTTATAGACGCCGATATATCACAGTTTTCAAAAAATTTCCTCGCGGTGTTTCCATCGTTACTGCTTCCAAAGAAGTTTTAGGCATGTCTACTAATAAACCTATTTTGTCGCGAAACTCTTTCTGAATAATGCTTTTGTTTTTAGAAACTATTGTCTTTGCTTCTTCACCGCGTGCCTGC
>VTPC01000988.1:0-65998 GCA_011009095.1 Ignelater luminosus
GACATCTATGCCCAAAAAACAACAGAAAAGGATTATAGTGGGCTCTCCAGTAAACGAAATTTGTAAATTAAAAGTAGCCCCTAAGGTAAAATCGATTCTCATTTGCAAGTTATCCACTGACACCACAGCACAGGAAGTTCTTGACCACGTGGTATCGGTAGCTCCAGTAATATCATGCGAAAAATTTGAATCGAAATTTTCAAAATATTACTCCTCATATAAACTTGATGTGAATGAAGGCGATACTGATAAGATTATGGATACAACTGTTTGGCCGAAAGGCACCTGCATCAATAATTTTTTTTACCGAAAAAATCAACCCCGGCGCATAAACATAAACAGTGTTGTGAGAAATAGTGTGCAAAATAAAGAGATAAGTTCAAATTGTAATAATAAATTTACTATCGTGCATATTAATGCTCAGTCTGTTCCAAATAAAATAATAATTTTTGAAGATTTTGTAAATAACTTTAGAATAAAAATAGATGTACTGTGTGTAAGTGAACATCACATGCGACCTGGTGAACCAGAAAATTTTTTCCTTAAAAATTATAAAGTTATAAGTCACTATACAAGATCAACCACTACAGGTGGAGGTGTTATAATACTTTGTAAAAATAAGATTTTATACAATCCTTTAGATAAAATTAGTGAACTGTCAATTGAAAAACATATCGAGATTACAGCAGTAAATTTTGTGCAGGAGGAAATTATTTGCGTTACGGTATATCGGCCTCCAGCTAGGGATTTTGATGTATTTATGTATAAAATGAATGAATTGCTGACAATTTTAAATAATTTTAATTGTGAAGTCGTAATAAATGGAGATTTTAATATTAGATTCAATATCAAAGACAAATCTTATGTTAAATTTATAGTTATAGTAAACTCTTATGGATTTGTGCATGCTATTACCGAATCGACTAGACTTTCAAATTGCATTGACAATATCTCAGTAAATTTTGGAAATTTTAGACAGTATAATTAATACTTGGGTTGAGGATCCTGGATTATCGGATCATAAAGCTATATTTATTACCACTGAATGCAAACCTACTTTCAAGGATGAAATCACCTCATATAGAACTTATACAGATGTAGGCGAATTTAGATTTTTTAATTTAATAGAAGCTATAAATTGGAATTTTGTAAATGAAATTCATGTTAATGTTAATACTAAATTTTCAAAATTTATTACTATCTTAATAGAATCGTTAAATTGTGCATTTCCTGTGGTTACACAAACAAATAAAATAAAATCAAATCAAAAACTAACATGGTACACGTCGGAATTAAGAAAAATGAAGGAGCATTTAAATTTTTTAAAGGAATTAAATAAGGATTTTCCCAACTTAAAACTAAATGAATTGATAAATAGTTTTCGTGTAAAATATAAAAAAGAGATGGAACGGGCAAAAAGTAACAAGTACATTAAACAAATCCATAATAGCAATCAAAAGCCTAAAGTGTACTGGAATATAATTAATGAAAACAGAAGGGGTAAGATAGTCTCAAACAAGATTAGTTTTGATGTAAATAAATTAAATAATTTTTTTATAAAACAACCGGAGAATGTATTGAATAGTTTTCCTTTAGTACAAAACACTTCCAGTCCAAATATTCTACAAACAAATGTTAAGTTTAGTACACAACCTGTATCAGAAAATAATATGCCTGATGCAATAAATAGATTAAAAAATAAAACTAGTCGTGATTATTACAATTTAAATGCAGTGTTAATTAAGTGTATTAAAAATATAATCATACCACCGCTTACTAAAGTATTCAATGGTTGTATTGAAGAAGGTATATATCCCAATGCCTTAAAAATTTCCAAAGTTATACCCATACATAAAAAGGGATCGTTGAATGATATGAATAACTATAGACCAATTTCTCTTGTTCCCATTATATCTAAAATATTCGAAACGTTAATTAAAGATCAAATTGTAGATTATTTTGAAGCTAGTAAACTATTTTATAATCAACAATTCGGCTTTCGTAAAAATAGGTCAGTAACCGAAGCTATAAGTTGTCTTTTAGATTTTGTAATTGAAGGTACGGAAAAAGGATCTTTGGTAGGGGCTTTGTATTGTGACCTACAGAAAGCTTTTGATTGCGTCAATCATGATACTCTGTTACAAAAATTACAGTTGTATAACTTTGATACCTCTAGTATTAAGCTATTTCAATCATATTTACAAAATCGCAAACAAAAAGTTTTTCTAAATAATACTTACTCGGAAGAAGGATTATTAACTTGTGGAGTTCCACAAAGATCCGTATTGGGTCCTATCTTATTTGTTATATATATATTAATGATTTCCATACGACAATATTATCCGTTAAAGTAATTTTATTTGCTGATGATACAACGTTCTTGCGATATCATCAAGATGAGAATAATTTGTTTAATGAAATGAACATTCATCAATCTAAAATCGAAAATTGGCTAATACAAAATTGTTTAAAATTAAATGTAAATAAAACAAAAAAACTAATCTTTTCACATCGAACGCTTGTAAATCATCAAAATGAAGATTCTGTGAAATTTCTAGGAGTATGGTTAGATCCAGTATTAAGTTGGGATAGTCATATTGAATATTTGGCCAGAATTCTTTCAAGAAATTTATTTGTTCTACGTAACTTAACTCATATTGTACCTACTCAAGTAGCTGTAACCGCATATTATGCTTTAATAAACGCACACATGGCTTATGCTGTTGTATGTTGGGGACATTCTACTCATGCTAATAGAATCTTCAACCTGCAAAGAAAAGCTATACGTATCATTACAAAAAAATCTTATACCGATGATGTAAAACAAGATTTTATTAGTTTATTAACATTTCCATCCTTTTATATTTTTAATAACTTAATTCAAACTAAAAAATATTTAGACGATTATAATACACAAAATAATGTTCATAATTATAGTACAAGAGATAACTTTAAAGTTCGTTTAGATTACTTGCGTCTTAATTCAAGTAGATTTAGTAAAAATTATTATGGCCCTTTGTTGCTCAATAAATTGCCTGTGAACATTGTAAATTTGCCATTAAAATCGTTTAGAAATAAGATTAAAACATATCTGATAAGTGAAGCCTTTTACTCAATTCAGAAATTTATCATATCAAGAGAGATCTGTGATATATAAGAAAGAAAAATCTACTCTGCTTTTTTAAAATTTATAATTTGCATTATGTATTTTATTGTATTTATTTATTGTATTAAGTATTAGTGACTTGTTATTCTACACTGTATTAAACTTTATTGTATTATTGACTTGTGCAAATACTCTGTATACTAGCATAAATGAATAAATGACAAATGACAAATAATCTTTAAATATGAAAGCAAATTATCAAAAAATACACGTAAAAGTAATAAACAAAATTGGGAACAGTTGAAAGTCAGGCTTTTCAAGAGAGCTAGGCAACTCAATAAATTACAAAAATTACCTTTTTAAATAAATTATGAAACAAGCAAGAGCTCGCTACATTTCTCACAGTACACTTGCGACTTCCCTCCTAGGCATTCGTTGTGGGTGCTGTAAGCACTAGTTTTAGGAGTGTGATACAAACCAAACTGAAATTACTATAAAGCTTCAATAAAAGCATCAATTTTTTAATAAAGCTCTACTTTATAAACATATTTAATTGTTTTCTGAAAGCACATCTGCTTTAACTAGATATCCACCTGACAATGTAACGCAACAAATATAACAACGCAGTATTTCCCTAAGAGCTTTTTACGGAAAATAGTGAAATAAAGAAGATTTTGCTTTTAAACTATAATACTATAAACTTAAAATATGAACCATCGGTAACATCTGCTACCTGTTACAGCAACCAACAGGAAGAGCGAGATATCAGCGTTATCAAGTTTTCTCGTAAATCTAATCCAATATGATCTTAAACCGTTTGCTCCAATATAATAAGCCGATGTTATATATAAGACTAGCAGTAACGAAACCGCTGAAATCGCCGATCGGTAAGCATTTAGGAAATTTGTGTGGTTTAATTTTATGACGATAGTTGGAAAGCTTAAGATGGGACGATTTTAACATGAGAATACTTCTCATTTAAATGCTGTGGTCATTTTAAAACCCTTGTCGGTAGCCTGGTATGCATGGAATTTGAAAACACCCTTCAGAGAGATATAGAGACAAAAGCACGAATTTCACGCAAGATTTTTCCTAAATTAAATTTCACATTGTGATTACCTTGAGTCGTACCATTTACTAAACGTCAGCTTTGTTTAAACCTACATTTTTGCGCGTATAAATTCCACATTTCTAAAGCTTGAAATTAAAAGGACAGTATTATAGTTCCGTCGTGTACACTTTAATTAAACTACATGTTGAAATGTTTAAAAGAGATTTTTGCTAAGCTTTTTGGATGTGCTTTTATTGTTAAAACTTCTTTTTTTATGGGAAAAAGAGAATCAGGCTGTTTGCGTATCAGACCAGGCGCGCATATCAGTTATCAGCACTGAAGCAGCGCTTGCCTCGTGAAAAAGAAAATACCGGAAAAAGCTATCTGAAACTCAACTTCAAGCCTTGAAAAATTGTATTTGTCAAAGAATTGCGTATCCGGAAAGGACAGATGACGAATACAGATAAAGACACACTGCAAAATACCACCGCAGCTTCTTTTTTGTGTTTGTATCAAACGGGAAGTATCTAAAAGCGACCTTGCATAGTGGAGACTTCGAACGTGCACCGAGAAACAGAGTAGCTGTTACGTCTTATGTAGATTTGATTTTTTGATGATGTTATTCATTTTCAAAATATTGCAACGTATCCAAGTGTGTATGAAATATTTATGTATAACCCCATTTTATGACAATTTCATTTTCTTTTCTGTCTTTGTTTCTCTCTTTCTGTTTTAAATTAAGCAAACCTCGTAAATAAATTAAACTGCTTTAGGTTGAAAATGTTAGAATCCACAATTTGCACATTAAGCAAAACTTACCAGTGTAAGTTATTTACTAGGGAAAAAAAACATTTTAATTATAAAGTCATATCATTAATAAAACGAACTACTTAATTTCAATATTACCAGAAAAAAATACCAATATCGCACAGCGGCAAAGTGAAAAGTTACTTAATTACAGTATAAGAGCCATTAGTACGCAGCAAAACAAACTCGATATCGGTAATATCATTAATGAAAGGTTCGTTCTCAAAGGTGGCAACTGAAGCAAATTACTTTAACACCCTTTTCCAAAATGTAACCGTCGTTATGGCTTAAAGGTCAATGGTAATGGGTGTTGTGGTTTAAGGACAGTTAACTAGCAGGAAACAAAAATAGTGCCTAAAAACCATTATAAGGATATTTACCGACAATCTTATGTTAACAAAGCTCAAAACTATTATTGGAAAATTATTAAAATAAAATAAAATTGGATTACGAAAAGTAAAATCTTTTCTTTTAAATAAATTAGAAATAGTTACTGGTAACACTAACGTAGGATTAATAGAGATTTTTAACATTCTTTAGGGTAATAATATGAATGACCACTTCTGAGTAATCTGGAGTTTGACTTGACCGCTAACCAACAACAAACTTCTCTGGGCGAGAGTTAACTTCCTAAACCCAGCCTTAAGCTGATTTCACATACGCCGAGAATTTGTGCGGAAATTAGAGCAGCACTAAAAACTTGTCGTTGTACACGTAGTACGTAACTAGAACTGAGCATTCAAAATAGATTAGTGCAGAAACTACACCAATCAAACTGGAATGTGTGCACAAAAAGGCATTTAACGTCTACAATAAAAAGATCGAATTAATTTGGTCAAAAATAAAATCGAACGAGAAAAAGATCGAAATCAATTTGGTCGAAAAATTCGATCGAAAATCAATATTGTTATTGAAGTTTGTGAAAAATAAAAAAATTTTATTTATGTATATAACGGATTTTTCTCCAAATTCAATACTGCTTTTCAAATTTATCGTTTTTCACACTATAAAGAAAAAGATTTATAGCAAAAGAGTTTTTGGCAGTGTACTAACTACAGAAAATTTAATTGTATAGGTCGACTCCACAGTGAATGGTTTGATGGTAAAAGTTAGTGTCATTCTACGTAGATCTTGAATATGTGACATTTAAAATTTTTGTTGTTCGATTATTTATCCATGACCAAATTTTTGGATCAAATTTATTTAGATCTTTTTATTATTCGATCAAATTAATTCTATGTTTTTAATTTTGATCTTTTGAACTAGATTCGTATTTATCGGCAAGTAAAAATGATTTAGATTCTAGTTTAAAAAGTTATCCTTCGACGTATATCAGCTAAGTTATTTGTATATTAAGAATTAAGACAAACAAAAATTCATTTTTACTTGGTGATATTTAAATTGACAGACAAAAGTACAGAAATTAAAAGTGAACGTTATTATTAAAAAAAATTTTTAATGCATGAGGCTCAATTTAATAATACTCTAAGAACTTTCCATAGAGATGATGTCAGTATTTAATCTTGGATGAAACAGATTATTTCCTTCCAGTATGACAAATTTCCAAGTTCCTATAATATAAAATCTTTTCTATAAAACTAATATTCAACACAAATTATTAAAGGTCATAAATAGGAAATTTGAATTTTTAATAAACAGTATTAACATTCACCTGTTCTTACTCACTAAGATGTATTAGCTGCTCTTAATTCTTTTAATTGAGCTTAATTGGTTCATGAGACTGTGGACCAGGCTATACATACTAGTAACTAACCGAGATTAGCCCTCAAAGCTGATCTCACACCACAAGATTCGGGAGACTCTCTGAGCTTTATTTAATCAGTTTCAGGTCTTAGTAGATAAAATTGAAACTTTAGACATGTTAACATCAGTTTTGTTTGCTTTTATCTGTTATCATTTATCTGATTGATTTTATCTTGTATAAAAAAATTGATTTTGAACAGACAAATAACATGTAGGTAGTATTAGAACCATATTTATGAAAATGATACCGCTAACTTTTACAGGACTATTTTATTCCGATACGTAGATAAGATAGATAATTTTATAATTGTTTTTTGTTTTATCTAAAGGTTTAGTAGCTCCCTCCTTAAAGATTATTAACAGTTGTTTAATATAAAATAAGAGCTAACGTATAAAAAATTTACATAACGAGGTGTCAGGCGTAAGTGGCTGGAAAGGCAAAAAACCAAAGTTTGATTTCCCTAAACTGGACTTGACGACCAGTATCCAACTCAGTTTGCCATTCTGAGATTAGCTTGAGTTTTCCAGAAATTCTAGATTTGTAGACGAAATCAGTATTGATCAGTTATACTCTTAGAAGCTTCTTCTTTTGGAACTGTATCAGCCTGATAATTTGCTGCAATTAACACAAGACCAGAAACCTCCAATAGAAATGTTTTTTCCTTGGCTGCAGTAACGTAAGAATGGCCACCACAGGCAGCTCAGATAAGAATATGCTAGAAGAAGCCCTTATTGCACAATAAGTATTCGAACAAATAATAACAAACATTTTGATTAGAAAAACAAAACGTCTAGAATATAGTAGCGTTTAATTAAGTTAGGGAGTAACACAGATATCTGTACCTATTTCTTTCGTTTTAGAATTATCTACTTAAATTGCAAGCATATTTCGATGTTCTTCTATTATATTCTGCAACCACAGACCAAGTAGGTCATTTTCACATTTTGGAGTAGGAAAAACTCAAGGACTACAACGCTCCCGGATGTATGGAAATACTGGAACGTATCGTGACTGGTTTTATGGTAATGGATCCACTCGAGAAGTTTTTGTTGATGCATGGACGACTAATGATGAGCTTCTTTATTAGCATCAATTTTTCGCCGAACAGTATACAATTGGTAATAGTCGACATTTGCTAAAACCGTAGATTTGTATTATATTTCTATTACTATTTGATAGACATTTAGTAATGTAGAGAGCAGTCCCAGAAGTACCCGACCTCACGTATACATGGCGGAAGTTGTTTGAAAAGAATGACTGTGGTAGAAAGTACCAATCTTCTAAAACTTAAATTTAAAATTAGACGACGCTACTTTGTTTAGTATTTGTTTGGTAGCCATCAATAGCGAACGCTCTCAGTAAATTTGTAAACATGGAAAGAATTGGTTATCGTTACGTAATACAATACTTTCATCTGAAAAGCCTCAGTCTAACCAATATCAAAGCGGAGCTACATTCTACTCTGGGCGAGTCTGCTTCTTCGTTTACAACAGTAAAATATTAGGTGGCAAAGTTTAAACGTGACTGTACGAGTTGTCAAGACGAATATCGCAGTGGTCGACCAAATAAGGTGACTACGCCAGAAATGGTGAAACAAATCCACAAAATGGTATTGGAATACCGTTGACTGAAAGTGCGCGAGCTAGCAGGCATGATAAGCATTTCCAAAAGTCGCATGTTGACTGAAGATTTGGACATGAGAAAGCTGTGCGCAAGATGGATGCCTCAATTACTCACAATGGAACAAAAACGACGCCGTGAGAATGTTTCAATGGAGTGTTTGGCAAAGTTTCACAGCAATAAAGCCGAGTTTTTGCGTCGATTCATAACCATAAATAAAACATGGGTCCATCAATTCACACCCGAAACGAAGGAACAGTAAAAACAATTGACTAAAAGGGGAGAATCGGCTCCAAAGAAGGGGAAGACAGTTTCATCTGCAGGCAAGGTCATGGCGTCAGTTTCTTGGGATGCACGTGGGATAATTTTCATTGATTATCTTCAGAAAGGAAACGCAATCAACGGCGAGTATTATGCAAACTTAGTACAGCGTTTGAGTGATGAAATCAAGAGAAAACGGCCGCATTTGCCGAAGAAAAGAGTTTTGTATCATCAAGTTCGTACATCCGTCATCGCGATGGCCAAAATCAATGAGTTAAAATTCGAATTGCTTTTTTATGCACCCTTTTCGCCAATTTAGCCCCCTCGGATTATCGTCTGTTTCCAAACTTGAAAAAATGGCTCGGTGGTAAAAGATTTGCCAATAATGAAGAGGTAGGGTCTGCGGTTGATTGCTATTTTGAGGAGCTCGACGTTTCTCACTATAAACAGGGTATCAAAGCTATTGAACATCGCTGGAAAAAGTGTATCGAGCTAAAAGGAGACTATGTAGAGAAATAAAAATATTTTTTCCCAAATCTTTTTGTTTGTTAGATCGAGTACTTCTGGGACAACCCTAAGTCTGGTGCTTGTCCGTATGCTCAGTGCCACATCTTAACTTTTGACTTCTGCTTTTAAATGCATTTTTGTTTTATTTATAAATGCCACGGGATCTTCTATCTGCCAAAAGTGCACACAAACTCATTTTAAATCACCTTCCAGTGTTTAGGTCACAGAACATCTTGGAATTAGCCGACCGTTTTGCTAACTAATTTGTGTAAAGTTTATGATTTCTAATTTTTCAATTTCGTTTTCTATTCGTCATTAGTAAAAATTTGAATTTTAGGTCAACGTTGGTTGATGACAATTATCCTTACTGTCCTACCTTGTCAGGAATCAAGATGACGGTTTTTTTCTTGCAGTTTCTTGTTCAGAAATTAGAAAGCAAGTTTACCCGAGCCAATCTTTTTCCAACTACCAAAACTTTGCAGACTAGAGAGTAAAACAAATAGCATTCAAAAGGTTAGTGGGGCGTTATTAGTTGGAGCATCTAGACGTTTACTCTCACGTCACTGAAAATATTTAGACTTTGATGTTTCTGTTTTTCCACACAGCACACTTAATGCTTCAAAAAGTGTTACTCTCTATCAATATTTTCTTGATACTTTATATTAACAAGATTTAAAAAATTTAAAAAGAGCGAATCTAATCGAAGTAAACCAAATCAAAACTAGACCTAATGAAGTTATGATAAACTTTCAAAGCTGTAAGCTTGTTATGATGAAAAGTTTTTGTTCAATATTTGGAAAACTGCTCAAGAAAGTCTTTTTTATCAATGAAACACTTGTGATATACCGACATTGCAATAAGTCGGTATTCTGAAAGATTTCATGATTCTGTTTGACTTTTCAAAATTTTTGTAAATAAAACGACAATTACTCCATTAACAAATTTGATTTTTTTCTGAATAAGGCATCAAACAGGAAAAACTTTCTATTTTACTTTTTCGATATGATTACAATTTCTCGGTAATGTTGTATTATTTCAAACCGTTTTTCACTTTGTTTTCTTTTGGATATCTGCAAAATTGGTTTGTGCCTCTGGATGTTTAAAGTGGCAACTTTTCGGTACTTTCCTAGATTCTAGTAGCAAACGGAAAGTAAAAAAACCGCCAGGAAAACGACTTATTGTCACTGTTTGTATGGCTAATGTCAAAAGTGTAACTATATTTTAAAACATTACTAACCAAAGCCTTGCGTAGACAAACAAAATACTTCTCAGTTAGCAGTGGTTTTGGTCTTTTTTTAATTTGAATTATTATAAACTTTTATCACGTAGAATCTGATGTTCCAATTAGAAGTAATTAATTTTATGAGTTTTCAAGACAAACAATTAGAGGCACTTATAATGCGTAATTTTTTTCTTTTCTTCTTTTTGCTAGAGTGTCTTCTAGTAGCCTCTTGTTTATGTTTTTTTACTATTCCTCCAGATCTTCAAATATTTTGAATTTTTATATCTTTTGTTCTTGTACACGTCTATCTTGTCCATAACCCATATGGTATGTTAACATCATAAACCTCTCTATAATGTTGCTTGACTTTGTTTAACGTCTAGGTTTCAAGTACGTAGATCATGGACTTTTGAATACTTTACCAGAAGCCAGTTAATAATTTTGTTTAGTTTATTCAGTTCATTCAAATCATCAAGAGCAAAATAATCGTTTTGCAGATAAGAAACCTTATTTGTTAGTAATCTCAATCATTTAATGTTTGTCAATGATTTTCCATTTTTTTTTTGTCTAATCTACGTTAACTCACGTGGGACATGTTAATATTTTCTACTGTTGCGTAGACTTAAGATTTCTTTAATTGTATATTGTTAACGCAACTGTGTTAGTTGAGAACTTTCTTCTTCTTGAGTATTATATCTGTTTTGCCGAAGTCTTTCTTTTTGCATCCTTATTATTCTTGCTGCACATCTTGCTACCATAATAAGCCAGTAAAATTGAGGCGTCGAGGTGGAAATAAATATGGGCAAACGTATTATGGTTTTAATTGGTTTATTGGACGTGTAATAGAAGTATCCTGGTTTTTTACGATCCTTCGTTGTGCGCTATCGCAAGGGCATAGAAAAACACGACATTTTCAGACTTTTTTCAGCTTTTCGCTTATAACTCCTAACCTTCACTGTATAAGAATTGAAGGTCATTAAAGTCTACGTCAAATGTGTACCACAACTTTATAATCTAGTCAAATGGTATGGTCGAAATCGGCGGTCGAAGAACAACGATTTTTAGCAATTTTGTCAACAACTGAGACCTAGTAATTTTCAAACGTCTGCAACTCGGAAACGTCTACTCCAGTAGTGAGCTAAAAATCGTCGTTTTTCGACCTCCGATTTCGACCATACCACTTTACCAAATTATAAAGTTGTGGTACTCATTCGACGCAGAATGTAATGGCCTTCAGTTTTTATATAGTGAAGTTTTCGCTAGGAAGCACCGTTTAGGAGTTATAAGCGAAAAACTAAAAAAAGTCCAAAACCTTCGTGGTTGTTTTGATGCTCCCACGTTAGCTCACTATGACAGACCGTGAAAAACTAGGATATTTGTATTAGACATCCAATGAGCCGATGAAAACCATAAAACGTTTGCCGACATTTATTTCCACCTCGACCTCCTTTTGGGATCTTATTTTACTGGCCATGATGTATATTTTGATAATATCCAATACTATTTACTTGTTTCATCAATCATAAACCAATTTTGTAGATATGGAGAAAAAAATGAACAACTCGCTGCAATCAGGGTTACAACATCTGACGGAAAGTTCTCAGATCTGATGGTTTTACAAGCAGGGGTTTGCAGATGACCAGATCAACTTATCGGCAGGTTTTTCTGCGAAGAGGATTAAGAAGAAAAAGCATAGAAAAACACACAGAGCTGGTTTATAAATAAGAACAGGCTGGCACAAGAAATAATCCTACAAGGCAAAGGCAGAGTCATGTAGAAAGTAGCAAGTTAATAAAGTACTAAGAAATGGTAATCCACGATGAATTGTTATTCACAGAACATTGTAAAGAGCTAAGGGATCACGTAAAACCTAAAGCGTTTCCGGTCTCATATATTTAGAACTAATGTGTATTTAACGTACGAGGTATGTGAGAAAAGTAATGAGACTGATTTCATACTAACCAAAGTTTTTATTTTTTTCAAACAACAATGTTATCCCCTTCAAAGTAGTTCCCTTGGGCAGCTATACACCGGCGGAGTCGTTGTTCCCACTCTTGGTAGCAGCGCTGGAAGTCTTCAACTGGTATGGCTTTTAACTGGTCGGTCACAGTCTTTTGAATGTTCTCCAGAGTTCCAAAATAACGTCCTTTTAAGACATGTTTCAATTTCGGGAAAAGGAAAAAGTCACAAGGACTCAAATCAGGTGAATAGGGGGGATGAGGAACAACAGTAATGCGTTTTGAGGTCAAAACTTCACTGACGGAAATTGCTGTGTGACACGGAGCATTGTCATGATGTCTGTCAAAATTTGATGCACGCTGAAAGTGTTTAAATTTAACTGTTCACTCATCATCCTTATTGTTAAACGACGGTCTGATCTCACAAGAGCCCTCACACGTTCAACGTTTTCGTCAGTTTTTGAAGTTGAAGGTCTCCCTGAGCGAGGTTCATCTTCAACGTGTTCTCGGCCGTCCAAAAATGATTTGTGCCAGCGGAAAACTTGTGATCTTGATAAGCACTGTTCTCTATAGACCTGTTTCAACTTTTCAAAAGTCACACTCGCGGATTCACCAAGTTTAACACAAAACTCTAAATTCCGATGCTCCATTTCTGTAACACACAACAAAAACACAACTTCACTAATGGCGCTGTCAAAAATAATGTGTTAGCTGTACGGAGTTGTAACTCGGACTGAGGAAGTGGAAGCGATAAACAAACCGGTTTAGTACAGGGTGGTAGACACAACGTTGCCAGATCTCCCGCAGTGTTGCCAGTCTCATTACTTTTCTCACACACCTCGTATAAGCTAAATATTCCTAGATGGGGTAGAGATTAAGATGTGGCAGACGAAAATGTTTGCTATTGTTATTCTTACTCTAAAGTTAATTTGCTTGCGTAGTTGCATAGGTTTTCGACTGATACTTTTGGTAAACCTCTGAAATATTGTGAATAACTGCAGTTATCGAATAGCAAAATGCCATCTCTGACTATAAGGTATTTCATTAGCATCTGGATCGTCACTTTTTCTGATATCTGTATGCACGGACAAAACGAAGAAATTCTGTGCCTTTGTCAGGACTTTTCTTCATAGTTACAGTTAAGATATTATCTCACATCATTGGTAACCACCCTTCTTCCTTAACACATTTCTCACTTTTAAAAACAATCTAAAAGAGCTTAAGTATTTTAAGAGTCTAAATTTATTAAAAGAAGGCTTTTATCTATCGAAATTTATGTTTCCCAAAAGACAAAATCTGAATTTTTTTTTCCTAATTGTTTCATTGGCAAATCTTTAATAATAAACCATTTGATTGGCTTTCAAGTAGGTATATAGCGATAGAAATGCCCATATTGAATCTTTCAGCTGAAGAGGACTTTGTTCAACAGCAAGAAACTGGTCGAGATTTAAAAAAGCAAAGGATTCAGGGTCCAATAAACATGTAGAAGCTGGCACCTCAAATATTTAACTAATTGTATCTTGATTATCTTATAGATGGGAAAATAAAAATTCTAGTAGCTTTAAATAAAGAAATTAATTTATTTTTCTAATTTAATTTCTGCTAAGTAGCACCCATTAGTCAACTATTATCACGGCAAAATAGTAAATCGAGATTTTTGCTTTGAGACGATTTGAATATAGATAGATTGGATTTGCCTAGATGTCGATACCGGTGCATGCACATTTCTATTCCTATCCTTTCGCTGTAAGCCAAATAGTTTCCGTCATATCAATTCAGGAATTCCATCGCTTTTACTATTGCTTGACAAACCACTTTAAAGCAGGTTATTACTTTGAGTTTATAATCAAAAAATAAAATTATTATTATTCGTAAGGCGTAAACATTTAAACTTGATAAGTACAGTTAAAAAAACGAAGGTTTATTTAATAAAACTTCTAATTAATAGATCGTTATGTTAACCTCAACTCAAGACCACCAGTAGTGTTACTTCGGTGCACTTTCTTCTTTCTTTATCTAACTAAAAAAGTTTTTTCAAGTGTAAAAGGCATGACGAAGAGAGCATATTTAAATGCACACAAGAAGTATCTTAAGTAAGTCATTTTAGTTATGCAACTGGAAGTTAAATATTAGCACCACCGTATTTCGTGTTATTTACTGGTGACTGCGGCATATTCTCGTTTATTAAACAAACTGTACATGCTTTGCGACACTTTCATGTTTTATTACTTTATAAAACTGTTTTTGTACAAGTTTATATTTACAGTTCCACATGTAGTATTCGGACAAACTTCTGAAGTGTCCATTATATATACGCATTGTAACTGTTCCATTAGTAAATGGTTACCCTTAAGACGGTTTCCCTCTCTTTTAAACCAGATAATTACAAAGAGTAATAAAGGCTTGTTCAATAAATTATGAAGGGAAAGTTGAGCACAAGCAGTAGATCTGACATTAATAAAATAGAAACTAATTAGAAATTCCCTTAATTATTACAATTAATAAAAAGCTGATATAGAAACCGAGAAGAATTATACGCGTCACCCTCGAGTCTAGAATATGGAATCTTCCCTTGAAGATTATTTTATAAACAAAATCTTAAAAGCATTAACTTGTCCGGCTTTTTAAGATCCAATATCAATAATGACATTTTCATGCTATAATAGTCTGCATATTTTATGTATCACGTGGCAAAGAATATAGCCTCTGTGTTTAGCCCTTAATTCTAGATTATTTATGCTACGGGCAATTCTGAAAGTTAGTTAGAAATTGCGTGGTATTAGTAACCCTCTAGTTAACATTAAACGATGTTACAGTGCGTGTTTCATTTCTTTGGCATGATATTCTGTTGGGAAGTTAAACTTTTCGTATTAAATAGTTAAATATCTAAGGGATAAACTAGTGATCGTTTGCCTTTTACTATTCCAGTTTAATTTAATAAATTCTTCCAGTGAGATTTGCAGTTTCTTAAAAAGAAACTCTGCTGTATAAAGAAGTTCCAAAATTATTTCCAAATTGCCAAATAACGACTACGTAACCATTCGTCACTGTCAATGTTGATGAAATAAGAAAAACAGAAAGGTAAGGTCTTTCGCATCGTCTGTCTTATAGTTAGCAAAATTGAAAGCGGCACATCTAAAGTTTGTTTAGAAGTACTAATATTGATTTCAATTATCTGAACTTTGCTGTCTGGCAAAGCAGTACGAAAAGTACATTTGTATTTGTCGCCAAAGTTAAACATACTGAAGCTGCAAGTAAGTATTTGTTCTCTTTTAATTTGCTCTTGCTTGAGAAAGTTTACGTTGGTTCTTTTGTCAAGTTTCCTGTTTAGAATTCTACATCTTAGCACGTTTCATGCAACAATCATGAAACTTTTCAGGTGTGGAGCCGTCCTAATATTTCTCTAAGGAGATTATAAATTTCATGTTTTACATGGCAAGATGTCACGCCGACATAAAGTCACTAATAAACAAGTCAGTTCGTCCTGAAAATGCGCGGGTTGGGATGAACTTCTCCGGTGGCAACAGCTTCAAAGGCACTTGGGAGAGTGTTACGGCAGTATAAAAACGGCGTCGTATAATCAACACTTTAATTAGCTCACTCAAAAAAAATCCCTTTATATTTGCCGAGTCAAGTGCTCAGATGTCGTTTAGAAAATAAATTTTCTCGGAATTAAAAAGGAACCCCGACGAAAATGCCACTCGTTTTTCGAGCAAACGAGAACCGACGTATTAAAATTAAAGAAGAGCAATGATTAAAATAATTTGAGTAAGATTAAGCTTAGAGCAAAATGGTTGCTTATGAAGTGAGACGCGCGAGGACGCGGCTATCACGTGCGAAAGCCCCCAGTTTTAGCAACAAAATTTAACGGCGCGCAGCTAATTTGCATCCCGAATGGTCGAGTAGCTCGTTTTAAGAAGCAAAATTGCTCGGAACGAGGAAGGAGTGAGGCATGAGCCGTATAATAGCGGTTTAATCTTCAGAACCGTGTCATAAATTTATTAAAATGTATTAAATGAAATGATATCCGAATCATGCTTCCAAAAATTAATGACTCGTGGCGGTGTTTTATTGATTCCATATAAAAAAAACGAACTTATTTACTGCGCGGATTCGCCCAACCAGGAAGTGTAAGATCCGATAAAGTGCTAGACATTTCTATATCGCTTTTGATTTCTTACGCCCTAACCGTGCTCTCTATGTGTCAATTCTTCTTTCTTTTTCCATTACTTTTCCGGGTAGCAGAGGCGATGAGGAATCCGTATGCATGTTGCTGAACTACCAAACCAATTATAAATAGTTTAGTTACAAACAGCAGCGGTATGTTTGCTCTACGTATATTTAATTTTAAGTTCAAAGCTACCGAATGTTTATGTAAATATTAATTAAACTATTTCTAACCACCTGTAGTAATTACTGTACGAACTGAATTTTAAGTAGTTTCGGAAAACTAATTTTAATCAGGAAATGTGGTAAATTTCCATGAAGTCTTAAACAAAATGAGATTCTGATACCCACCTTATTTTGCAAAAACCTATTTTCTCGGCTTATTTGGTTTCTACCTCAGATAATAGTAATAGTATGTAAATATGTGTAACATCAGAATTTACTTACTACAAATTGTGTATAAAAGAGTTTGGTATTAGGTATGCTAAAACATTCCTAAAAACGTATCTTCACATTTATAGAAAATGGAATAATCAAAAATGAAATGCTTTAATAATTAAGAAGTTATAAGAAAAAACTTGTGATTACATTCACCGAATACCAAGCAACTTGTTTCAAGTAATAAAAATTGCTGTGAAAAGAAATAAGGAATATTTGATTAATGATGAGTAGATTTTGTGAATTCTTTATTTATGAATATAAAACAAAAGATGTATACTAAAAATTTTTAAATAATATTTAACACTTTTTAAAAACATTTTGTAGTTTAAATCAGAAATTAAGATAATAATATTACCATAATCATACCATCAATCATAAACAGGCCCCGGCTAATCAGTAGGCTGTCTGATGTCATCATTAAGGAGGTGAGAAAAGTGTTTAGAACAATTTAAATTAAATCTTAAAATCTTAAAAACTTGCTATTACCTCCACTCTCCTAATTAGTTTTATTTAAAACAACAACATAGTAATCATTAATAAATATCGTTTTACTAAAATCTAATTAAATTCAAAGTATACAGTTCTAACTGTACTCTATGGGCTTGTTTCCTAAAAATTTTAAATTCTATTGACAATTGGGAACAAAACATTTGATTAACTCCCTGCTATCTATCTTCCAATTACAGTTGGTTATTCTTCAGTTGAAAACGTTCAACTACTTTTTTAATTTTGTTTTTTATGACTTGCTATACTTATTAAAAAATAGTAAATGATATCTTCTTCTGATCAGCCTTACCAGAAGGTCTCGATTTCTGTCTTTAGGTTTGTTATATATTGATTCGTAAAATAAAAGCCACATTCAGTCATCTTGCTCTACACCTATCTTTTTATCACTGAACGACTTAAAATAGTATTTGCTGTTTTGTTAACTTTAGAGAGAGGTTATAAACTACCATATCCACACGTCTTTGTACACTGGAAATATCTTAATCTACTCCGTAATTGATTATGATGTATGAGTTGACTATACTATTCAAGTAGAAAAGGGCTCAGAAAACCTGTGAAATTGGACGAGATTCCCCTAGGATCTCAAACGTTGAGCAGAACAGTAGTACCAGATGGAGAAAATGCTCACATCAGTTACAGATTACCAAAACAAGCATTTTACTCTTTGTGCAAAACATCCACAGTCATATTTCTTACGTTGGTGAAACCGTCAACTAAGTACATTGCATAATATTTGTAGCAACAAATACATTCAGTTTGCTAACCGTGAAACTCCTGCTCGTTCTCTTTTAGATTTTCCATTAAATGACTTTTCCTTTCAAAACCCAGACTTTCCTACAATTTCTATGAGAAAGTAAATTAATGAAAATGTTTTTCACAGATTGCAGATGTAAATGAAAAGAATGGCAGAACAAAATCAAAACAGTATACATTCATAATAAATACAAAATCCTGAAAGGATCGTTATTTAACTACCATTAAAAACCTAGAATTTTATTTCATTTCTTTTAATAAAGAAATAGCAGAAAGAATAAAAAGAGAATAATAAGAAAAAAGTTTTGGAACAAAGCCAGAAATATAAAATTATCTGAACCATATCATAACTTTTTTTTCTAAGGCTTTTTACATTGTGATTTGGCATGTCCTTCTATGCCTAGGAGGGGCGATTGATGATTAGTCGGCCTAGGCAAGAAAACACAACTTTGAGTTCTGGAAGCCCTCAGAATAGGCCTCTGTTTGAGCGACGATCTCCTCATTCGACCAAAATCTCTTACTATCAAGCCATTTCTTTAAGTCTGGGAATAAATAATAGTCGGGTGGAGTGAAATTAGAAGAATATGGCGCATGGAAAGCCAATTCCTAGCGCAATTAATAAAATTTCACCATTTGATTAGATCAATATCGAATTAACCGACGTTTATGGAGATTCTGGGCCTTCTCTATCAACAATAAAATATTGGACAGCTAAATTTAAACGGGCTCGTAAGAGCATTTTTGATGATGAGCATTCAGGTCGTCCAAATGAGGTCACCACGCCAGAAATGGTCGATAAAATTAATCTGGTGACTAAGTGCGAAACAGGTCAGACTGTGAATGAGTAGATGAGGGCTTCCAGAACTCATATTTTTCGGAGAGCGTATAAAAATTGGAGTACCGTAACATAAAATGTATAGAGCTTAAAGGAAATTATACTGAGAAATAAAATGTATTTTCCAAAAAAAGTTGTGTTTTCTTGCCTAGGCTGCCTAATCATCAATCGATTTGTGCGCGGTTGCGTTGTCTTAGTGGAAGAGCACTTTTGTTTCAACAAAATACTGTCGATTTCGCTTCAAATTGGCGTCGAGTCGATACAACAGCTCTGCATAATATACTTCCGTGATCGTTTTGTCCGCTTCAGGGTAAACGATGTGAATTATACCTTTTGCAACCCAAAAAACTATGGCCTCGATCTTGTTTGCTGACAGACACACTTTGGCTTTCTTCAACTTCGATTCGCCAGGAGCTGTATACTTTTTCGACTGTTCTTGGTCTCTGGTGTGTTATAACGAATCCATGTTTTGTTCACGGCATGAAAAGTTCTTCTTATCGTGATTGAACATGGCCAAACACTCCTTTGAAAAAGTCAGGCGATGGCGTTTGTTATCGACAGATCAAACGCGGCAATCATCTGGCAGAGAGCTTCCCCATTCCCATATATTCATGCAAAATGTTGAGTATCGGTTCAGTTGAGATGCCCACAGTCTCACTTGTTTCGCACTTAGTCACCCGATGAATCTTATCGACCATTTCTGGCGTGGTGACCTCATTTGGACGACCTAAATGCTCATCATCAAAAATGCTCTTACGATCCCGTTTAAATTCAGCTGTCCAATATTTTATTGTTGATAGAGAAGGCTCAGAGGCCCCATAAACGTTGGTCAATTTGGTGTTGATCTAATCGTTCGTTTTCTTTTTCAAAAGCAAGTATCTAGTCACTGCACGATATTTGATTTTATTTATTTTTGTGAAAATGCAGAAGTTTTGCGCTTTCAGTGACTGTCAAATACAAACTAATTGACGCAGAGAGCTGACAATTGCCAAGCAGTCGTCTCAAGGTTAGTATTTATGAATAACAACATTGTTATAATACTGGTGGCGTCATCTCTTGCCTAGGCCGACTAATTATCAACCTAGCCTTGTAGTTGAATGGAAATTTGATAGAATCTTCTTGCTTTGTTTTGTTGTTGCATGAAAAGCCAAGGCGATACTTTAAAATCAGATAAATTAAAAGGAAAAAGCAGTATAAGCAAAGTTTACTTTAAAAGAAACTTCCTGCATAAAGTAAAATTTTGACTTTGTTACATTGTAAAGTTTGTTACTGTTATGTAAAGAAATAATAATTTACTGTTCTGTTCTGGTCATTTATTTCAGTCATTGAAGATATGCTTTAAACCTTGAGAAAAAACAAAATTGGTATATTATTTGGGATAGATTACTAGGTAACAAAATTTTATCAATTTCTTATTGATGTTTGTTTTTTGTTTGTTTGGTGTTTATGTCGATAGAAATGCGCATTCTGAAGTGAACAGCATAATTTGTTTGTCAAGTGCTATTTGCTTTTGTAATATACAGGGTCTTTCATATTTTGATGTGAAACTTTATTTCCAACAAAATTAATAATTAAAATAACAATTAGAGTATTAACTAATATCTTTTATAATAAACCAATAAGAACAAGTGAACTAATTTTTTAACATTTTTTAATATAATGTTTTTTATTGAAAATTTATACTTGAACGACTTTTTCTTTTATAAAAGGAATTGTTTGTTCTCAACAAACCCCAAACGTAATAATCCATCATAGCTGAAGTTTGATCTAAAGAATTACAGATGCGAATGCAGAAAACGAACTCTAATAGACATTCTGCATCTCATTAGCTGGTATTGCTGCAACAGATTTTTAACCAATTCTTGGTAGTTTTCATTTTTGCGATTCCCTAAACAGCCATTCACAAGAGCACGAAAAGCTCTTCAACAATTTTTTTTATGGTAGAATAAATATATCAAGTATGCACCAAAACCGATCTGATATTGAGATCAATAAACTCATAAGGAAGTACTTGATATATTTATTCTAACATTCATTACCTTATGCACAAACGGATCTAACGGACATCAATTTTTTTTTCGTCGACTTTACTAGAAAGTACTTTTCGACCCTCCTTTTATGGTGCAATGTTGACGACTGTATTTAAGCGGGAGACAAAGTAGTTCCGTCTCCCTGAGGGAAGCAAAGTAACTTTTCCTGCCTGTTCTCCAATTTTCATTTGGTTTTTTTCTTCGATACCGTTTTCATATCATGGATACCAAAGCTACCTCACAACTACTTGCAATTTTTTTAATGTCGACGAAGAAGTCGTACGTGAAGCTCTGAAAGAGTGTCTTTGCTTCTCTCGTGTGCTTTATTTCCGTCACCTTCGCTTGGTGAAGTAAAATGGTACACGCGGGAAAAAAGTATCACTCTCTTCCCTTATAGCACAAATAACTATTAATGCCAGACATTTTGTTTTTCAGACCTTGGGATTCTAACATTTGTCGTATTTGAGATCCTGTGGAAACACCAGACTTAATTTTCACCTCTGACAATTTTGGAAGCAGGAAACGTATATGCCAAAATATATCAGATGTTTATTGTAAAACTTTTAGAATTTGTTTAGCGGGTCCAAGTTTTATGTGAAGAGGAGGTAGTAAAATTTTATTAGTTGTTACAGAAGGAGCGTGAACTACGTTATATCCAGGGTGTTCCAATTTGAGTAGGATAGTATGAGTAACGTTTTTGTTATTATGGTTAGAGCTTTGGTTCAATTTTTTAATTTCAAATTTAGTTTTCTTCTCTTTTTGTTTCTGACATAGGCTGCAATTAATGTCACTGTTGTTATTATGGTTTTATTTTATTTCTATGTGACATAAAATACTGTCACTATTTTACCTTTCCAGTAAATTTTATTATCTTGCTTTATTTTTGTATCAATAAACCCCGTTTGCAAGAAATAACTAAATTCTAGGTAAATACAATGTAAGTATGGTGATGTACAACTTATCCAGTTCTCATAAACTTTCGTCTATGCTTTCAGCACCCATGTCAACAAGAAACCAAAGAGAAAAATTAGCTGTCTGCTACACTTTACCAATCACATTAACTGTGGTTTATAGATGGAAAATTAATTAACTGTTCAAATGTCAACTTGTAAACTTTGACTTTTCGTATTAATAAATAAAGTACATACTTGCTTTTTATAATACATTCTACCCTTTTCAACATGCTTTATTTAACACCAATAAGCAGTTCCACCCACTGTATAATCTCTCCAAATGGGAAAATATTTAACTAACTTTTAAAATTATGTATTGATCAATAAAAACAAATATTCCTGAATTTCAGCACATTACCACATTTCACCTATAGTTTTCTCCAAATTTTTTTTTTCACAATTTATTATTCTTAAAAAAAATCTTTTTAAAAATTTCTCAATATGGAGGATGTCCACTCCATTTATTTTCTGAATCGCCAAATTAGTATTTGTTTTTCCAGATCATCAGTTTTTCTATCGATAATTATCTATATTTAGTTGCATTTCATCTTTGAATCATACACACTCATAATGTTGATAAAATTTCAAAATTTTTCAATGGGTAGTGAAATATTTTTCATCATTAACATTCTAACACGTTAACTTTTTACTAAATATAATTTAATAAATAGGAGATAGAAACCTACTACATTTGTTATAAGAAATGTGCCTTGTAAGTTTATAAATGTTGCTTTAAACACCCTGTATAGGACTACAATAATAAAATACATGTGCTGATTGTCAACTAAACGATTAATTAGTATTCAGCCTTTGAATTGAGCTGCTTTCGAGTTTTCTTGTAGCTTTAAGTCACGAATTTGAACATTATAATTAACGACAAAGCATCCCAGCCCGTTGAAAGATGTCTGGCATCTTGATTCCAGACACTTAATTCTGGACGTTTTCACTTTGTAATTTTTAGGATTAACTTCTATTTACATTAATTATGTATACGATGACGTAATTTTCGTAAAGTATCGTTTTTGAAAACGAATTCAATTAATTTCTTAATTTTTTTTAAATTCAAAATTGAATTCAAAATATTTCTATTCTGAAATACAAACCATTTGGTTACACCGTTGAATGAAATTTTGATTGCGTGATACAAGTAGCAACGAATTTATCGATACACTCTGAAGTTTACACCACAATTAGGAAAAATTTCAAAAAAAATGTACATATCGATAGTAAATCTCATAAGGAATTTTCTACTTCGCTATAAATAACTGAATAAAGGAATGAAGATAACAGATGCTTAGTTTTCAATGAAAAACACGTTCTTTAAATAATCTTCGCAAAGCAGTCAAATGAGATTTGTAAAAAATAAGTTTGAAGAGGAACGCAGAATAAAAACAGTCGCTCTTTTTGACATCTGAACGTAAATCCAAACTAACGCGGAAGAGTTTTTTCGCAATCAGAGAATTACTCATTTTGTTTATGTGTCCCAAGTTTCCTTACATATTATGACACTTTTCGAGAAACAAAGTTTTTCATGAATATGTGACTGCTTTTAGTTCAGTGATCTCTTCTGATTTCCGATGATATCTATAACCGAAAAAAGTTTTATCAAAATATTTTATCTATGTCGAAAATTTTTTTGTTTATCTTACTAAACAGAACTGGGATTTTATGAAAAACAAAACGATCAATATAAAAGTAACGAACGCTATGTTATCTTGAACAAAAAGATTCGGAGAATCAGTTTGTGATTTAAAATTCAATGAAATTTACTTTCATAGCTAATTTTGAATAGGAATAAGAAGTAAAATAACGTTTAATGTAAATATTTGTAGGGTTTGATCTTTCTTTGTTTAAAATGGTCTAGTTTCTAAGGCCTATAAGTTAGAACTTTAGTTTCGAAATGAAACTTTCATGTACGATGCAACTTTCTAGTTAGTAAAGGATGTGAAAACGGACAAACTGGTTAATTAAGAAAACATAAGGTTAGGTTGGTTGGTAAGGAACACTGAAATTTAACCATTGGAGGGTAGTTTGTTGTTTTCGTTCAGCTTTTAATTTAAGCAAGCTGCTATTTAGAATTTGACAAAGAGTTGAATTATTAACTACTCAGTTTATTAAACGTAACATAAATCTAGTGCAAGTGCTTCTTACATAAGCGCAAAATGAAAATCCATATTAGGAGATAATAAAAAATAAACCCACTATGTTTTATCTAATGTTTATTAAGCGATTACACTATGTACATGTAAATATTAATATCGTAGATCACGCCAGGTTAGTTGAATTAAACACATAACCAGTTACCTGCAGTTTAGAATTCATCGAAACTTTGTAGGCTATAGAAGTTTTTCAGTCTTTTCTACAGAAATATCAGCCAAAAGAATCTAGGTTTACGATAGTTTGCAAGCAACCTCCACCAGTAACTCCAGATGCTTCTCCTGGTTTGGGGTTTCAGCTGTGTTGGGAGGACACCCCGGCAACTCTACAAGTCTTGCAATGAAAACGTCTACTGGATGATACCAGCAGTTTAGTATATCGTAGAATTTCCAGGCATTTGAAACTATGAGTTAAGTCTAAATTCCTACATTCAAAGTTCTCTTAAATCCTTTGTGAGCCAGATTTGATAAAAGTCAATTTTGTAACAAAACGTTTTGCTGTAGTTTTGTGTACAAATCACCGATATCTCATGAGGAAGAGTTTTGATTAGGGAGCGTTAGTGAAGAGGAAATGATGAAAACTCAAAAGACAGACAGTTACAGTGGTTATTCAAAAACTGAGTCTGTTCTCCGACTGTCCAAATCTATAGTTTTAGTTTTTTAGTTTTCAATAATTGTTGCGTCTTTTATGGCTTTAGTCCGAAATAGGCAGACAACAAAATTTTCCTTAAAGTAGTTTATCACAACTTCTCTAAAACAAATTGCTCATATCCATTGTTTCATTGTTAGAACTAAACACATTTAGAATAAAATACAGAATGATGATTTGCTAAACTATTTAATATTAGCAGAATAATCATGATGATTTTGGCCTAACCTTCTCTTTCTACTTAGACTGACACCTTGAAGAAATTTTGAAAACATTACTCAGCCTTTCAAAAGTGATCACTAAGCGATCTGGTGCAGCCTCGAAGTAGTTCATATATTTTCCAAGGCACTATCTTCAGAGAGTTACTGATTTAGTCAACGTAACTCACATGTATTGCAGATCACTTCATAAATGCTTAAAGAGTACAAATTAGAGTTCTCATAAAGTTGTTTCAAAGTCAGTAGAATCGCAAAGTGCTCGCAACAATGAACGTCTTGCTAGTTTGAAATTTTTATACCCCCAAAGGTCTGGTCAGCCTAAAAAGTTTAACCTGGCTAAGATTTTAGACGGGCCAAAGAAAGCAAAACCTTAACCCGCTCAAACCCAGCTTTAAGTACCATGCTACATTGTTGGAAAAGTTTGAAAGTTCGACCACTGCAGCTCCCTTCTCCATTTGGTACACATGGGAAGCAATTCTTGGCCTTTACAAATAGCAACCACTAGGTTGATAATATGTTGAACATGCCTTCGGTTCAGAAATAACTACGAAAAACGAAAATAATCTTTTTAGTATCGCACTATCTTTTACAAGCAATAAGTTTTGATGTTGCTGAGTGTAGTCAAAAAATAATAATAGAAATAATAACAGTAATAGTGCTTTTAATTGACACTAAAATTTCAAGGCAACATAGAATATCCTAGGCAGCCCAAGGCTTCTTGAAGGAGTTATATGTCACTTATAGCTTTTCATACATAGTAACGATAGATTCAGTGTTTGAATCGTTCCAGTACATGATTATACATTCGCGGCGTATGCAACAAACCGAGTACTACTGGTTAGCACAGTCAGTTAGTATGGTTAGAAAACACCAAATGAGACTACCATACGCTACGACATGCAATGGTGATAGTTAGGAAGTATTTCCTGCCTAGAGCATCTGAAACGATAACTTGGAACTAAGTTGCTATTTTTACATTTAAACTCTTCCTTCGGGCGTCAGATATTGTAAAGGTCAGTTTTGCAACACTACATAACAATGCAGAAAATTTTTTAGAGGAGGAAGATTACAACATCTCAAGAACAAATTGTGCGTATACATTGTAAGTTCTACACATAACTAGTCGTAATGAAATCTGCAAATAACCAAGATCATTGCTGATGAAAATCCAGATAATTAAAAGCTTCAAACCATTTCACTATACTATATCATTATTTGATGATCAAAGTATGGTTTTTTATTAGACATCCTTCTTTCAAAACATAAGCATTACAGTTGAAAGTGGCATGCTTCTGCTAAGAACGATTTGATGTTGTTACCGTTGTTGCTCAGCTTATGCAAGCTGTTCTTACACTACCGTTCACACTTTTCCTGCTTTTATAATAATAATATCTCTATTTACCATAAACAGATGACTACACGAGATCGATTTCTTTGCTCTTGAATCAATTTAAATCTTTTTAGTCTGCTTGTGTGAACATTACGAAGCTGTTGACGTTTTTAAAATAAGTACAGTGGAACGATAACAAAGGTATATAAATAACTTCCTCTGGTCAGCGTGAAATGGAGCTAATAAAGATATATTGAGATTTTCACTCAAATATGGTTGGTTTATCTGCTTCACAAAAATTACACTCCAGATTTTAGTTTGACAGTTAATCGAATTGTTAACGCAGTTAAAATAAACTGCATGCCTGTCATTTTATGCTGCATTACTTTTATCAAGTTAAAACAATTGCTGAAACAACGAGAATCATTTGTGAAACTTATTGAGTAAATATCGTGTCAAAAAGAACGTGTCAGGTTTGGTTTGAAAGATTCAGAAATGGTAATTTTGACGTGGGTGATAAAGAGCGGATCAGGCAACGTCAAACAGTTGAAGGCCAGGAATTGAAAACACTTTTCGATGAAGAACTTAACAGGGGCGCGCTACAAGCAGCGGTTGAACCTTTTAAACGCTGCAATATGAGAGAAACATCCAGCATGTGCAACCAAACAACGCAAAGTCATTTTGTTGCAAGGCTCCATGTTGCTACCATCGTGAAGCAAACTTTGCTTGATATCGAATGGGACGTACTACCCCACCCAGTGTACTCTCCAGATGCTGCCCCGTCTGATTATTCCCTTTTCAGGTCAATGCAGCATGGTCTCTCGGGTACAAGTTTTTGAACGGCCGAAGAAGTGCAAATATGGGCAGACCAGGTTCTTGCTTCAAAGGATGAATAATTCTATATGCTTGATAGATGACAATCCGAAGAAAACTATTTTGATTAAGTAAAATGTATCATTCGTTTTGTAATCAATAAATACATACTTGAAAAACCGCAAGAACTTATTTATACAGCTGTATTTCAAACTAAATTATCGACTCAGAATTTATTGCTCTTTCTTGAATAAGCTCTTATGCGATAAACTATTCTAATTATCTAGTCAGCCATTTTCTTATACTTGAACGTTGTAACGATCGTCTCACGTTAGACAAAAAGGCTCCAGTTGCTTATTGTAGGCGGTTTTGGGTAGTACTTCTAATGGTTGGAAAAATCCTTCTGTGCCCTTTACCTCAACAGTCATACTATTTGTAAGCAAAGAGGAAAGTTCGGTTTGTTTTGAAAATCGAGCAGAGCCAATAAACTAAAAATAGTTATACATAAAAACATTAGAACTTTTACAATTAAAAGTTTTGTCTAGTCAGAATTAAAACCACAGTCATATTTATAAAACGATTTTTACCACCAGTTGACCATTTTGACAAACTAAGCCTAGATTTTAATGGATCGAATGGTGCATTAAATTTCAGAATACTTCAAGAAAAAGTAGTTTAGAAAACGTCGATAAGCATGCAAACCCTTACTGACCTAAGATCGCTGCAGGATTAAACCTTCAGTCGATTTGAAATGCTTAATTTACCCAAAAGGTGCAAGCGAGCAACGAATGTTAAAATTTTTTAATATAAGTTGAGATATGTTGAAAGTGCTTCTGGTTCAGAAGAGACGAAAAACATTTCCTTCGAACAGCTGCACGAGGAAAACCACTCTTACCTGGCTATTCTGATAAAAGCAAGACATCAAGAACATGGAGAAAGAAGGACTCCTTTGCATCCAGGAGTTGATAAACAAGATTGGAATGGCAGCGATTATCGATCAGCTCTGAAAAAGAGCGACCTGACGTCAACATCGAAAATTTCTCCAAACCGCAAGATTCCGACGCCCCACCGGTAACATCCACTGAAGAACCGACGACGAACCCGTGAAAAAAGAAGAAGAAGAAGAAGAATAAGTCCCAGCGGAAGCAGCCCCGCCAGCGCCAGCACTGGCGCAGCCACCGAGGACTGAGCCGAGCGCTGCCACTGCCCCTTGTAGGAGTCACGATGCAAGCCACCCCTCTGATTCCGAGGAGCTGCAGTCCGAGTCCGACGTGATATCTTGCGCATCTTCTGTCTTCAGGGATGGCACCGACACCGAAGCTGACAGCGACAATCACTTTATGGAAGTCATCTCCCACTCCAAGAAGCGAAGCCGTGAGGTAACCCCCGAAAAACCGCAACCGGCTTCTACGTCTAATCGCTTCTCGCTCTCGGCTACACCGTATTGCACGATGGCCCCGTCACGTGTAGCCCAAGGGTGCTGCCCATAGTCCTGCATGCGAAGGACCAATGGTTGGACATCTCGCGAGAATTCATACGGCGGGATCTAGTCGTAGCGAAGGCCAAAAACCTACGCGATGGCATTACGATCCTGCCGGCGACGGTGCGGGTCTTTGACGAGATCCGAGAAGTTCTGGACGCCAAGAAGATCCCCTATTATTCGTACCAAAAGCCTTCTGAGAAGCCACAGAAGATCGTCCTGCGAGGGGTCCCCGAGGTAATCACCACAGTAGAAGTACAAGATAAACTCGCCCGTCCTTGTCCTCCTGGACAGAACCTCCAAGACCGGGGCGATTTTCCGGACCAAAGAGCTATTCAGCTTGAAGATCGCCGTGGAACACCCGAAGAAGAAAGCAACGATGGGCCAGCGTCATCGATGCCAACGCTTCGGCCACTCGCAGCGATGCTGCAAAGCGGCCCCAAGGAGAGTCAAATGTGCCGGAGCACATCACACTGGGGACTGCGCAAAGACCAGAGACACGGCGGCCACATATGCGAACTGTAGCGGTCCGCACCCGGCAAACTACAAGGGCGCTGAAGACCCATGGTCAGCGGCTCTGTGACGCCTCCGGCATCGCGGAAATGCTGACCTCATGGCAACGTTAGGTGCCTAGAAGAACAAGCCAACCAACATCCAGGGCAACAGCTCCTCTTCGAGTCGGCCAGCGCCAGCAGAATTACCGAGCGACGTAGTTAGCGTTTCCAGCGCTGCGATCGCATTCGGAAGGTCCGTGAAATCCCGGGTCGCCTGTTCTCACTAGGGTTTTTCCCAAGATTTTTCCTTGTTAAAAGAAAATTAAATGACGCTAAAATAATCTGACGATTTGCTTGTTATGTTTTACCTCTGGCCACTATTGAGACTACCCCATGCTCTTCATGCTGTTTTGGTTTGTTAATTTCGATTTTATAAACTGTTTTAGCTGCCTGTCACAGTTTCCGGCATCCCACGTATTACGCACAGCCTGTACAAGGAGTAGGATTAATTAGAGGTCAAGGATTTCTTTGCGTCTTTGGTTTTAAGTTGAAATTCTATTTTTCAAAAATCAAACCAATGATATCAGTTCTAGAAAGGTAGCTGCAAGATTTAGTCCAAGTATTGTGATGTATTTGTCTGACTTTTGTTTCTCTTTTATTAAACACCCCAGCCTTTCAGAATTAAGAGTGTATGCTTTAAAAGCTGCAAAACACAGTTAGTTGTGGGAACTACCCTTGGGACAAAAGCAGTTCCTACAAGTTAAGTATAAATAACGAAAGCTCTCTACAACTAGTGCATGCATATTCAACTTCAGAATATTGCCTTTTCCTTCTCAGAGAAGCATCGTTTGAGAAAACATAATCCAGATTTCCTTTTTATTTTTGACTCTAGAATCGGAAACTGTACCAACAGATACATGTTGGCATTAACAACATATTATATTTAAAACTAAACCTCATAGTTTTCTTTTTATCTGTTTTAAAATTGAAACGTCAATAATACGTTTAGGTAAAGAAATGGAAACGTTTATTAGTTTTTTAATTGCCTAAATAACTTTTGAAATTTTCTTTCCCAGAAAATTTATCGCCCGGGGAATACTAAAAATATAAGGAATTCGCATTTAAATTTTAATGACAACTTATTCAAAGCTTTCTTTCAATTTTAAAAGTGAAACTAAGTGTTTTCTACCGTAAATTAACTTGGAAACCGAAACGCTCCTTTCTACTTCTAGAGATACTATCGGGACAAATTTAAATATGGGCGAAACGTTTTCGTTTAAACATTTCTTATCTTTATGTTAATTTTCTCCACTTGAACAATCGTTGTTTACATATCTTATTGACGTGGTACAAATTCTTGAAGGGAATTTATGCTTTCTTTTGTGCCTGTGTGTATTATTGTCACACTTCATGCATTCAATTGTTGCTTTTAAAATCAATACTTAAAGTTAAAAATAACTGCATGCATGTTATCTTAGCTATCCATGAGCATTTTAAATTGTGGTAAATTCTAATAAAGAACAAACAAAGAGAATGATATAGTTAGATATTACATTAATTAAAAATGCGTCCGAAGCGCGTTATTAGTTTCCAGCTCTTTCTAAAGAGTGAAATTAATTATCAATGCTTTTTGGTTGTCATCTCTGCAATTTCCAGTATGCAGAACCAGGTTTCTAAGAGCGACAAGATATCAAGCTTATACTTCACAGTAACAAAGAGCAAACTGTGACATGTTCAATTCTTAAACAGTATTGTTCTGTGTATTTATATACAACTAGAACTAAATAGTACATTGTGTGCTTTACGAATCAGTAGGGACGTTTGACCGACGAGCGTTGTCGAGCTAAAGTTTTCCCTGCTTACCTTTAAACATATTTACAACTCTGAAACGAGGTGAAATCTACCTGCAAGTTTATCAATATTGTTTTGAAACATTCTCTGCAAATGGCTCTACATTACTTTCTACAAGTAACGACTATTTTTATTACATCAATAATATGCATAATAAACAAATTTAATTAGTTGATGTAATCCAGTTAAAAAAACATAATTTCTTGTATTTAAATATTCAGTTGTGTGGGGTCAAACAAACAGCAGGAGGCATTTTACACACAATTATAACTTCGCCGATTTCATTACGTGGGAGTTTGGTGAATTCGACAGGAATTTGCCAAATTAAATTTGTTTAAAATGCAAGAAAGCATTTTACCCATAATTTGAATATTAACAATTAACCTAATAATATTCGGCAACACGTTGTATTTGTCACAGTTAATTATGTTGGGAATGTCGAGTATTGTGGTTTTGGTACAGTTAGTTAACTATGCGTAACCACTGAACTGATCTTTGGGAAGTTATGAAATTTCCATTTAGGCTATTCCTCAATATTATATTATTACATACATATCAGTATTTCATTACGTAACAGCTGTATCGCTAAATATGCGAAGCAGCTTGTTGGTTTCCTATTCTGATATTTCTCTTAATGACTGTATGATGCCGGGTAAATTAGTCGCAGTAAATTTCCGTTTATTCAATATAAAATTTAATAAACACCTATTAAAATACTTCTGGTTAAACAAACTGTAAATCGTTTTCTATAATTAATACTTAAACGACTAGTAACGTATTCTCGCGAAGTTTCGAACTTGATTGGTTGAACATGAATAAACAAAGGACTTTCATTTCTCTCCAGGTTCGTTCACGAGTTTATAAAGGCTACAGAAAACCTTTTAGCGTTGATTCCGTGAAAATCAGACAAGTTTCGCTCGACTAATTTATTTTTCAAGTGGCCTTTTGTACAACTAGTACCATTCACGTCAAATAATAGACGTATTTCCTGTTTTTGCAATAGAAATCGAGGACTACCTCTTGTACAGACGAGTATAATTGTGGATTCCTGAAAAGTTTTATTAAATTTTACAAGAATCGCATCAAACGGAAAATTGCAAGAAGAAAACTGTTTACCAACATTAGAAGGATCCTTTTTATTTATTTAAGAAAACTCTCATTATTTAGCAAAGATGCTTATTAATGTATTAACCAAAAAAAACTTGCTTGTTCATTAGTCAAACAGTAGGGTGTATATTTAAAAATTAATTATTTTTCTAATTCAGGGAGCTCTTATCCAAAATCGATAAAAAGATTAATAAAAAATTTACAACTCAATTACGCCTTTAAGATAAAGAAAATTATTAAGAGCAACTTATAATCAATAACTACTATCTAGGTTAAATACACCTTTACCTTAAATAGTTAATAATTTAGTGTTAGCTAATCTAGAAACAAACTTCGAAGCTTTACTTTTAGAATAATGCAAAAGTAATGTCTAATACTTTAGCTTCAAGTTCTTTATTTTGTTATGTAAATAATTTTAGTTGAATTTGGTAATTAAAATTGATTTAATGGTAGACGCTGAGATTTAATCTAGTATAACAAAGCCCTTCATCATTCTTCAAGTACCAAAATGTGTAAAGAAATGTTATATCGTATGGTCTAAAGGTTTTGGACATTCTGTATGTGAAACTGAAAGAATCAAATATCGAGATTTGATAAAAGCTGAGAGCAAAAATGAAAGACGAAAACAGAAAAGGTTAGAATGAAAAAACAAGAAAGTAGTAAAGACGGAAAGAACATTTATCATAGGTGACATAAACGCCAGAATGGGCAGTGACGTAGTAGAAGTTATAAAAGAGCGATTCAATGAAGAATTAATAAACGATAGCGATCGTGGCAAAATATTGATAAGATGAGAATAAACAACACATTTTGCCCCCACAAACCTCAACATAAATACACATGGTCTGATACAAAAGGTCGAAAATCCACCACAGATTATATTATAACAAACAAAGCAGTACAACCTAGACAAATACTGGATGTTAGAGGGCTGTCATCCTCTAATGTGGGATCTACAAATGAATAGACCACCTCTCACAAAGATTGAACCAGAATACATAGATAAAATCAATGTTGAGTCATTAGAAACTGAAAGTACAAGACTAGGAAAAGAATTTGATTCAAACCAAATCATCGCCACAGATAATGTAGAACAAAGCTGGGAAAAGCTGAAACTAGCATATTAAAAATATCTGAAAAAGCCCTAGGAATCAAAAAATAAACGTAAACACGTAGCAAAACAAAACACCATGGTTTATCACAGAAAAAATAATATTATGCAAAAAGAAAGAAGATGCTTTCTTGAGCTACAGAAGTACAAAAGCCGAGATAGCACGAGAAAACTATGTAACAGTGAGAAATAACGCAAAGTCGAAAATTAGGGCTATCAAAGAAGAATACTAGAAAAGATTTACAAAAGACATTGAACATGACTTCTACGAAGCCAAACAAAAGTACGAAGGCTATTAAGATTCTCCAGAAAACAGTAACTGAAGACAATGAAAGAAATGTATTAAAAATGAGCGACTGCTTGGACCACTTTAAGAAACCATTCAACGACCACGAAAGCATAGCAATTCATAAAACAGAAACACAGTAGTCTAGATGGAAAACCGAAGACCAGGTGTTATATATAATAAAGAGACTTAAAAATAGAAAGACACCAGGAGAAAACTATATTACGAACGAACAAATAAAATATGGCGGACCGATACTAGTAAGGGAATTAACGAAACTATAGAATAAAATAATAAATAAAGAAAATCTATCAATTGAATAGAAGTCAAGCATCACTGTACTTCTGTTCAAGAAAGGAAACAAGAAGGATCTGTCAAATTACAGTGATATATCCCTCCTCGAAACAACATCAAAGGCGTTTACAGGAGTAAAGTAATTCAATTACTTTCTTTACATAGTCATGTACTATGCAAGCAAGTCAGGAAGGCTGCCGTCGCATCAGGAGGTATGGCGGAAGAGAAACCTAAGGTCTGAAAGAAAAATAAGCATTTACAAGTGTTGCATACGTTTCATACTAACATATGCTATTGAAACAAGAGCAGATACCAGCAGAACAAAACAAGCGCTAAAAGCATCAGAAATGAAAATTTTAAGATCAATACTGAAGAAGACAAGATGTCATCAAGTCAGGAACGTAAACATCAGACAGCAGTGCAATATGCGGGATATTGTAAGATGGATCCAGGTGAGAAGAAGGAATTGGAATCAACACGTCTCCTGAATAGATGACAACAGACCAACTAGAGCGACACCAAAGAGATGACGTCAACTTCGCAAGAGAACCAATGAAAACTCAAGGCATTGGCCTAACGCACGAAGAAGAAAAAGAAAGGTTAACGTGCAAAAGAGGTAGAAAGAAGTTGCAAGAACGAAAAAAAAGTGAAGGACTGGCAAAAGAAAGAGCAGAAAAACAAAATTGGTAAGAAAGGAGGAAAGATATCGAAGAGAAATGGGTACAAAATTAGAGTAGAGGTGACGACGCCAGAAGGTACAAACATAAAATACTATAAAGTAGCTCTACTTATTTCCCTTTACACTAGAAAAAGTAAAAAAAGCAAAAAAGGTAAGCATGGAAAACAGCAACAAAATGAAAAAAAAATAGGAAATGGTGTTTTGATAACTTTGTGTGTGGATTGACTTTCCGCGGACTTTAAGTATCTTGCAAGTAAACCAGCACCGGCTAAAATTTCAAAACAATTTTTAAAAGTTGGAGTTAATAATAATAATCAATAGTCAATAACAATCGGGTTGCTCTGTCACTATGGAAAAGTGGAAAGTTGCTTCCCCTGTATTTCCCGTGGTTGGGAAGCGTCGTTGCAGGTGGTGACCACATCATCTGGTTTTCTGTGCTTGGAGTTCCACCGGTCCGAACCAAATAATTCTATAACCCAATACTTATATCATCCTACTATCTCCACTAATTCAATTATGCAATTCATTCTTCAGTAATACTGCAATGGCGAAAAAATAAGCTGATCTACAGCACTTCTTTATAGATTACATCTTAAAAGCTATAGAAAATCGTAACATGCACATAGAAAAGATCAAAACTATGGTAATAACCAAAGAGCCAACTCAATGCTATTAACGAAGAAACTGCTAGCAAAACCAGTAGTCTCAGATACTTGGAAGTACATATTACGTGTGAATAAAAAAGTGAGTGAAGAAGTACAAGAACAAAGAAACAAAGCAAAAGTATCTGGCAAATACGTATCTCTTAACTGAAACAAAGTACGCATCTACAAGCATAGAAATTATGTGTACGCGTCATCCTTACCTATCCGAAAGAAACAAGAGCCAAAACCAACGAAACAAAAAAGGCCATGCGAAAATAAAATCTTAAAAAGCATTCTAGAATACACAATGCAAGACAGACAATGCATCGAACAATGATGGGTAAGAACACAAAAAAGGAAATGGCTAGATAAACAAAAGGAAACTTGCAAATTCGATAATAGCAGAAAAGGTAAACGCAGCAAAACACTGGTCATTCCCCTATCCAAACAATGGAAAAAAAACTGATCATCCCTATCCCAAAAACACAATAACTACAGGGGAAAGATGCGAAACAGAAATCACAAATCAGTCCCGCTAAATAGACAAAGAAAATTTCCTAGTACAGACAACTTAGCCTTTCAACCTCTTTAGAGACACCAAGAATATCAACACGCTATCTCCACTTTCAGCATTAAACATTAATTCCAAAAGCCACCATCGCCCAGTTTCTTCTGTAGAGGTCACTGCTGCTACACCACCATCTCACTAAGCAACGAGCTGCGTATCAGTCCAACAACTCTAACCACACCGACCCGAAAAGAAGCTTTTCATGATATCTAAAGCTATTGCTTTCCCAAACAGAAGTTAACAGTAAGTAACTTCCCCGAGTCATAAAGCTTGATCGGCCAGAAAATTTGGGTTGAAGAGAAAAATTTTTTTATTCAATGCAAGCGCACGAGGATCAATTTAACAATTCCGGGTATAGATAGACCATCTTACCGACCAAAAATTTATTGTTCCATAATAAAGTTACTTGCCTTCTTTGCCTAATTGTTCATTGTATTACAAGAAATTAAGCCGCTGATTGTTCTCCAATAAATTTAAATTCAAATGGAACAAATAAATCCTAATTAACAATCAATGACAGGTTTGTTATTCATTACATCATTTTTCAATGATGGCTGCTGATCCAGAAATATGTGTGGCTTCTATAATTAAAGTTTTCTAATACATTGTAGGAAATTGTACATGAATGAAATATCAGAACGTGCCCTAATGAAATCTTTGATTTCATTTTTTAATATTCAAAATGTTCTAATGTCAAAAATGTTTCCGAATCAATAAATTATTCTACATAGAAGTCCATATCATTTTGCTTCATTTAGAAATGAAATCAAAAACAAAAAATCTAACTAACTAAGATAAAAGAAAGTGAAACAAATGTAGAGTTTACCAAATAGAAACTGATCTTGAAATTTGAACTGTATCAAGATTTGTTTAATAAATATCTGTATAAACCTCTGTAAAATACCTTCTTCTTGATGCAATATCGATTACTTTCTCTGAAAACAGACAACCCTGAAGTGACTTGATAACTAACTATTCTGTGACGGTTCACACTTTCTTGTAGTGTCGATGTTGTTCCTGACAACATCGAAACGCGCGCGACCTAAAAAACTTGAAAACCTTTGTAAACCGACACTCAATTACAACTCACCCTATACTCTCAACAAAAAGATATCTATTCACCGTAATTTAAAAAAGTTCAATTAAAAAAAATTTTAGTGACGTTACTCTACCATCAATATTCTTGTTAGAAATCTCGACTCGTAATTTTCCTTTTGCCTTGACTTTCAGTGACATTTTACCAATTTATAAATTATTAAGCGACGCGTCAAATATGTGAAATTTTCCTACTGATATTAAAATTAATGATGAGATATTAAATTCAAGAACGGCATAATGTATTTCAAAATTTATATGCTCTGAGCAAAACCGAACGGGAATTACAAAGTAATATTTGCATATTCGTCTTCTACGTGAGAATCGTAAATGTAACGTATTGATGCTGAAAACATTGACTAAAAACAAACGTAAAATTTTCGTTTACACTACGGGATCAATTAAAGTCAACTGAGTCCAAACCAACAATGAAGGTTTTATGTTGCATTTACTGATTGAAACTGAAACATGTAAAATAAACATAAAAGTGTGTAAATAAGGGTTGTTTCTGGATCCGCATTGTGTTGCAATGTGCAGGAATGTTGGAAAATCGCCTGAAATCACGACTGCTAGTAGTTTCATCCGAAAGTATGTTGGAAAGATTGTACGCTAAAGCGATTTACGAAATCTCTCAGCATAAGAATGCCGTGCTGGATTTGCCAAACAACAAAATAAGATAAAATCCATAACACAAAGGCGTAGTTTCCAGCTTACGACTTCTATTTTTGTAATGAAGCTCCCTAGGCTATAAATAGGGGGATACATGCAATTCCGCATTTCTACGAAGCATATTCCGTCGCATATATGCAGAATATGTAAGGTTTTATGGTGCACATAACGACTGTTAAAATAGAACACTAATCTAACGGCCCTTAATTACGAGCGGTATGTGTGAAGTACATAAATCTCAGAATGGAGGAAATTCTGCAGTCTCGCATAAACATTTCTTCATGAATACATTTTCAATTAACAGTTTTCTCTATTCTGAAAAAACCTAACGTTCCCATAAAACCATTCCTTTAATAAATATGAACTTCTACCTAAGATAAAACCACGCACGAATAAATTTAAATCAAACTTTACCTACAAATAAAGCTTTTCAGCCTCTTCGAAACAAAACGCCTCAGCGCTTAGACAAACACGAGATACAGTTTGGGTACCTTACATCATATGTTTCCATTTCCAACGCATAATTAGCGTCGCCGGGAGGAATTCGTATAAGTAAACGAAGATTAAATGTAACTAAAATCAGGGTTGCGTTGGAATTTGTAGGTATTTTGGTTAGACATTGCAATGTAATAAATTCACATACTTTAGACATGGTTCTGCATACCATGTTAATAATTTGATGGAAAAGAATTTCACGACCTTATTTCAAGCTGGTATTAATTTTCCAGTTGTTATTTTATGTAAACATATATATGTAGTTCACTGTTGAATATTGTAGACACTTCTAAAATAAATGGGTATACCGTGAGGGTTTAGGATTCATATCATTTATGCATGATATGCGTACATAGAGTGTTTCAAAAATATCTGTAAAAGTCATTGTTGAAATATGGGGTGCTAAGGTTTTTCGTCCCCTTTAACTATAGAAGTCTGTAACATAATACATTCATACAAAAATTACATTTTAAATCTCGCGCTGCTTCCCAAGGCATTGAAAAATACAAGAAATTTTACGGTGTTGCTCGACTAATTTTCAAGACGAAACTAGACTGCTTAGAATTAAAAATTGTAATTCAAGATTTGCTGTAAAGTCAAAGACAATGTAACCCGATTTATCAAAATTTAATTTATGACAAATTCAAGAACGACCAAGTATTGACATCACAAAGTTTATCAGGACAAAAAAAACAAAATCAGTACAGTAAAATTATTATTTAGGTAGCATAATAAAAACTGTGTATAAACTATAAGTTTGAATTTAAATAGTTATTTTTATAACAACAGTGAGGGTAAAAAGAAGCTGAGCAAGTAGTAAGATCCTATGAGATCAAAAAAGACCCTTTAGGGTGGGTGGGTCAAATAATATTTTGGTCATCAAGCCGCTGGGGTGGGTGGGTCACTTCGTCATCAAACACATAATTATATAAAAAATACCGAGAAAAAAATTCCATATCAATTAAAATTTAATTCAAGTAGAATATAAAAAATATTTCATTGATAAAGCATCAATTTCCAGTGTCATCCTCATAGATGGGTCTTCAATTATCTGAACTCCGCCCTCATCAATGCTGCTAACAACCTCAGTCTCGATCTCTTCTTCAGCCAATTCAAAAATCGTTGCAAGATTCTTGTGCATTTTCGCATGCTCGGTCAGGCTAGCTTTGCGGAAGAAATACTTCTTGCACACTGGGCATATAAGTTTTTGCAATTCGGGAATCACCGACGGGCAGTAATAATCGTTTGGACATGGTTTGACTGGAACCAAGGAAGCGTTTTAGAGCCTTTGCGAAATGTCGAGGAACCGGCCGTCCACATTTTCCTAAGAACAGGCTTCTAGACCATACAAGCCATGGCGGAACATGACTGGAGCTGGCAAAAATCCGTCTTCCAAGTACAGGCGCAAACGGGAAATCATAGGACTGCAGCACGATTCATCCTGACATTTCACTACTTGCAGACAATATTTTGACTGAAGAATGTGGCGGTCCCGCCACAGAACGTCGTTGGCCTCTGTGCTCTCCGATGCTGCTGCTGATGCCGGAGGTACGTACTGTGCAATTACTTCGAAACCATCAATGACCGTCCTGTCCCAAACTTCCGCAAGGATTCTCCCTGCTGCTTCAAAGTTTTTCTTCTCGAGAACTTTGTCGATGGTTCGGCCTCGTGCATCCAAATGAGTTCCACAAACATCGTGAGGAATGATGAGCCCGCAGAGATCCCGTGACAACGGTGCCATCCTTCTCTCGACAGGATTTCTTGCACTTTGATGAGGTGCATTGGTGCACACGAACATGGCGTCCAAGTCCAGCATTTTGAAGGATTTTACCGCAGCTTGTAAAACCTTCTCGTTTCTTGGCGCTTTGTCTGGACCACCGTCCGAGAAAACCACAAGCACTGGTTTGATCCTGTTGTTGGACCAAAAATAATCTCGCATCTTGTCGTGATGCAAGTATTTAATCAGATCTTGGCGGTGGGTTTCTGCAGTACGTGAATCGATGGCGCCTCCTCGAATTGAAATGCATGTGGGGCCTGAGTAGGAGACTTTCCAATCCTTGAAGCACAGAACGCCAATAACCGACGGAATTAATTTTAGTCCTTTAGCGATTGGATAGTCGTGGTCCGGCATTAGAATTTGACGTTCATAGCGCATCAGAATTGGTGCTTGCTTTTGAGCAGCGGGGAGGCCCAAAGGAACACGAGCTTTGTCGTCAACAGAAAGCACGTTTACAGCGTGTGGTCCTAGCAACTCCGCCAAATCCCGAATGTGCTTTATTTGACCCGCGCAGCAGTGTGTGTCCTCGTGTTCTTTTTGCAAACTGTTACTCGGTCGAATAAGCTTCACTGGAACTGTGTTCACGTGTTTTCTTCCGTCTTTCGTACTGACGTTTCTTGGTTTTAATCTGTAATACAACGCAGTTCTGGAAATGTTGTAACCTGAAAAAATAATAATATTATTATTATTTTGATAAATTGAATGCTACAAAAACAAAAGTCTTTTAAACCAGCCAAGAGCTCATCGACAGTTTTCGCGCATTTTAAAATCTCGCTCCTGCGGCGGTCATCAGCGGAGGCTCCATAGTAAACCAGGTTCAAGATCGCTTCCTGAAAACCTTCTTGCTCTTTCTCTATTGGTGGCCGGCCACGTTTCGGCTTCGGTAATGTTTGAGGAGCTTCAAGTTTCTTTTTTTCCCTCAATTTCTGCTACGCCTTCCTCAAATTTTCAGCTCGATTCAGTTTTTGAGTGAGCTCCTTCAACTTCAGTCTGTCTTGGTGTAGTTCGTGCTTCTGGTCATCCTTTACAAATCCGGTACTGACGAAGTCTTGTAGCTTCTTGATCTTCAAAGTCAGATCTGCGATTTATGACTTCAAGCGATTCTGGACGGGTGTATTCGCGGACGTCGGTGGTTTCGATGGCAGTTCTTCAACTTCAACTTCTATTGCCTGCTCCGCATTGTTTGAAGATGTTGGAGGTTGTGTAGTAGCGACAGTTTTTGATGATCTTGCTGGTTCACTGGTCTCTGTTGTCTTGGTGCTCGTCGTCGCAGATTTGGAGATCCATTTTTGCAAGGAAGTCGGGCAGTTGCTCTGGTTTTTCAGGGCTGTGATCTTTTCCAATACGATCTTCTGGTCATTCTTGTTTTCACTCCACCATGTAAGCAACCTCGAATACCAATTATGACCTGAAAAAGTAATACCACCGTAACACAATGGTGCTGTACATATTTATTTAATAATGAAATTAATGCTAACTTTTATCAACTTTGTTCCAGGCTTCCCTCAAATTCTTCCAGTCGTTATCCTGTTTCCCCATCTTCGATTCGATCCACAGACTTTAATCCACACTGTCTGTCGGTTTTAAGCACCTGAAAATATAAGATTTAAGTCCAATAAAGTTATGACCCATCAAATGACAACAATTTGAAGTCGCTTACTTACCGTAAACTCAGGAAACAAACCTCCAAGAGTGATGCTGGTTTTTAAAAAAACCTTTGGTTTTAATTTCACAACGTTTAACGTCGAGTTTAAAGTTAATTTGATTGTGAAATATATTTTTAAACATGGATGACGATTCCCACACGCGATACCGATACCGGTTGTAGCGCAACAGTCCATGGTTGTCGCTTTTACAGCTCGATTACATTCGTAGGCAAGGGCAGCCATCGTTTTGCGAGATTTTCCGCTTCAAAATTCAAATTCGAAATTCAAAGTCGTGAGGCGCGGATCCTGCGGGGAAAACACGAAATTACGTCGAACAAAATATTACGGTCATAATAACTGCTGGGTGGGTGGGTGGATGCGTAATACATTGTCATCAAAACCAAAAGTAGGGTGGGTGCCCCCTTGATGACATAATATGTGAATGCCCCCTAAATGCGTAAAAATCAATTGGTTATGCCATCGATACGGCTCTATAACATTAATACGTCAAATTGATTGCAAATGTTTATAATCTTGACATTGAAAACGAGTTGTAAAGTGGTCGTGCAAAAAGAAATTTATGTAAACAAAATCTGTATACTACCATTTCGCTACACTCTGACCCAGGAGGAACAAAAAGTTCGGGAGCTGATGGAACCTGATTTTGAAAAAGAAAATACATATGAACACTGTATTTGTTTGCTCTCTGTTTTGTTATGTCAATTTTTCAGTTAAAACTACTGCAGTATTAGTTACTTGCATGTCTATTATGGTTATGGTGTAACGGTTTTGTTGGCCGTTACAAGCTCAACATATTTTAGGCTGCATGATTGGGCGTAGGAGGAATTAAGCATTATCATCTAGTCCTTTTTCCCATTTTTCTCTATGCTAGGGAAGTTTATAGGTTTTTCCAAATGCAGCCTAAGTATGTGTTTTTTGATTGTAAATCATGCCAAAAATGCGTGTTTTAGTTTGTTTGGATGACTGCATGATAATCATTGGTTCTTTGGGTGGTGGTTTCAGCTTTTTCTTTCCGAAGCTAGTTCCAACCTGTTTATGTAAGCCTTTGTATTCTCTCCCTATTCTATATTTTTCTCTCTGTACTCGTAATCTTTTTGCCTTTGGGTATTTGTGTTTTTATTTTTTTCCACTTTCCTTCTGCTGTGACCTACTTTTTCTTTTATTTTCCTTCTTTAATACTTTGGTGTTTGTGTAATATAAATTAAGTGTAAGTATTTTGGTAGAGAGAGCAACTTAAATGCGTATCTATTTTTGTACCTACGTGTTTGTAATTTTGTAGCCGAGGTCGTTCGCGTCCTTGCACTGTATGTCACCACATGAATAAAAAGGTTGATGTTTTGCAGCCAGAAAGCTACTTCGTGCACTTCTGTAGGTGCAAATAGAGTTGCCCTATTTTACTGAGACATGGAAGCTTCTTGCTGAACATCTGAATTGTGATGTGGACGATTAGCCTTCCCTCGAAGATTCAAAAACGTCTGTCTTGCTTTTTGTGTATATAATTAGAATTAATACCGATTTCAAGGTATTTGTCCTTTTAGTCAGGTGAAGAGAAGGTTTTGGATTGGGATGACATTCTTCAGATCTCACTGGTGATCAGGTTTGATGTTGCTATAGGTTTTGGATAGATTTGATTATTTTCCATTCCATTATTTTGGATACTCAACGACGACACAATCTTTTGTTGCGGCTATGGTCGAAATCTAAGCAGATTTTATTCAAAAGCTGTAGCTCCCCTGATGGATTTTGGACAGACAGTTAGCATGAGATTTAGCTAAAAATATTTTTAAAAAATGGACATTAATTACCTCCCTACTTTACATTACAGCTTGAAGTTATGTTTGCAATATATAGTATTCTCTTGTTTTTACAAAAATTTAACAATGTAGGTACTAATAGAATTGATATTTAAATTTATTCATTTGATTTGTTGACAAAAAATAAAATGATGTTGTTTTGTAGCAGCTTTTAGCAGTTGAAACAAAAAACTTTCAAAAATGTACAAAGATTTATCTAAGTTTTATTTCCAACTACCTACTTACCCTAAGTATTTTATTTAGAGTATATCTAAAGATACAATTAGTAGGAAAACTATAAAACTCAATATGCATATGAAGTGAAATCCTTGCGATTCATGCAGAGAAAAAGGACACAGTATAATTAACACGAGCATCTCCTTAATCTAACTGGGAATTCCATTAAAGCTAATGGCTTTTTTTTATAATAATCAATCAGTACAGTTAAAGTAACTCCGTACACGGTTGGCAATCAAAAAGCCAGTCTTGACACAAACAAATCTGGTAAATCAACAATAAATATAAACCTGCAAACAAAGTGAGTTAGCAAAGGCATAAAGGTCAAGCAACGCAAACGTTGCAAAGTGATCACCTGATTTCAAAACGTTGAATATAAAGTTACAGTCGTACATATTATTACTTAAAGTAATTAATTCATTATTATTAATCGAACTGGCAGAGATTTGGTTAATTTGGCACTAACAAATATTGCTAGTTCGTGTGAGCTACAAGTCATATTATATCAAACTTTGTCTTTCATGGTGGAGCTACTGCAAGTGTAATAATCTTCAAGATTTTGTTTGGATTTTTTGGGGCCTTTCTGCCTGCCCATTTTAGTAGTTTTTAGTGCCTGAACATTTGGGCTGTGGCAATAAGTATTAAAAAATAAAAGGTGTGTTATACTGTATATTAGAGACAATTAAGTGTTTATCTTGCTAACATCCATATCACCTGTTCTTCCACAACAAGGTAGCTTAAGATGAACCAATCGCAGCTTTGCTTTGCTGCCAACGTTCTGAAATGACATGATACCAGAGGTTTGCTTAAAGTGAAAATTTTGTGTGTTTATTTTAAAAATAAGGCAATCAGCACAAACTATTCATGTAAAAGAGATAGTTGACTTAATTTTCAAAGTTACGTACTATACATGTACTCTAATAAATAATTAACTAATTAGTACTAATTACAAATTGACTAATTCAAAATCGCTAATTCAAACCATTTAATTTTAAACTGTGAAACTTAGTTTTTTGCATCATCATAACGTCTTGCAGCTTGAATAGAACACAAGAAAGTGACAAAACACTTCTCAATTGTTTAGGAAATAAATATTTATCAATATCCTTTAATAATACAAAGTTTCTTAACAATAAAAAGAGCAATGAAATAAATTTTATTTATAAAATTATAATTGCACTGAAAAGTATTGTATTTAGAAACTTGTAAGTAGGTCAGTTTGTATAGGTGATTGACTGATTTCATATTTAACTAGCTGAAGGTTAAAACCTTCCAAATGCAGCGTAATTAGATTGCATTCTACATTATGATGTGTCATTATAATTATTTTAGATTAGCACAGAAAATGAAACAATGACACATTTGTTATTTACCATTATACAGAAACTAGAAATGCATATATGTCAATTTATACTAATTATTTTTATTATTAAAAACGCTGTTATTAAGGAGTCAGGAGATTATCTTGCCAATTTTTTAAATATTTGTGAGATTTGTTCACGTGTTTCTGTTTTTGTAAGCAAGCCAAACATCTGTATCTCAATAAGAGACAGGATACATTTGAGGCAGTTGATAAGAAGATTTAAAAAAGTGAATTTAAATTTACAAATTAATATTAATATTAGTGTTTGCAATCGGGTTATCTAGAAAAGAAGTAATGATTTTTGTACTTTAAAATTAAATTGTACAGTTTCTACAATTATCTTTCAATTAAAAATGTAAACAATAAAAAGTCCAGTTATTCTGAAGATCATTCAAATCTAAAGCCTCTAGCAGTTTCAAGGACAAGGATTAGCTAGGTGTCTAATAGCTAATTTATATTTTACATCTTTATTTCATTTTAATTTTTTTTGTAAAGGTAAATCATTTGATTAACAAATCAACAAGTGAACCATTGACACACCTGAAATAAATGAGTCAAAATTATAAAAGACAAAATTAAAATTTTATTTCTTTGTGTTTAAAATGTGTCATGTGGTAACTTTTGCAATTTTAATTTAATTTTTGAATTGGCACTTCTCTCAACTGAAAAAATAAAAATTAGAAAGACTTATTTAGATAAAAATACTGCAGTCATAAAAACTAAGAACAAATTAAATTTAAGGTATAATACGTAACCATATGCAACAGACAGCCAAACACCGCTATATAAAAAGTTACTTCTTAAGTAGGAAATAATTAATACATGGAAAAAGCAAGAGTCGTCCTGAAGGAGTACCCCGGATCATAAACCAATTAAAGAAAATCCAACAAAATTACGCCACGATCCTCAGAAGAAACCCTAAATTTTAAAGTTTAATGTATAATTTAGATAATCTATTTTTCTTATTTAAGCCCAATTGCTAAATTTATAATAAAATTACTGTGGTTTTCTCCATGATAACTTTTAATTTTAACTTCAATTTTCCATCGGAGATCACCAGAGGTTGACCGACCAGCTGGACTGCTAGATTAGTGCCGGATCCAGGTCCCAGTTGTGCACCCTCTGAATTTTTGTTTCTTCAGAAACCTCCAGAAGTCAGTAATCTCTTGATTTCCAGTAACTGAAACGAGCGATAGGATAACAAAAAAATGGTAAAAAAAGACACTCTGACAGAACCAGAACTACTTACCTCCAAATTCACCGGGACTGGGTACATAAAAAGTAAATAAAGAAGGGAGGTTGCGGCCGGTTACACGCGGCGCTCTTGCACACAGCAGAGTAGCTCACCTCAAGCTAGAGCGGTCTGGCGCTTGCTAACGAACTGAGAACTCGAACCTGTTTCTCGAATGCATGATAAACTAACCCCGAGGTCTGTATGGAACGGTCAATTCAACCGTTACATGGTGTATTATTACAATCTTTCCGAAAGAAAACCTAATTTTCATGGCAAAGAACATTAGCATTTTACCATACAGTATAGTATTCCATTTTGTGTTTACTTTATAACTATACATGCCTTTGATTATTATTTTTTGCTAATCCCGCCATAGTAGGCTACAGTAGACACTTAGGACTGCAATGCAAACGTAAATTATTTAAATAGCAAATAGCAGTTTGTTTACATTTAAATAATGTTTTTCAATATTGATAGAATCTTCTAGATAATCTATTGCTGGACCTCGACAAAAAAGTTTAAAAAGTTAAAGGCGAGATATGCCTTTTATTATAATAACATAATAATTTATGATCGTAGAAGACTTCTTGGTGTGTTGTGCTATCAAGATTTGACCAGCGAAAGTTTTATCAAGCAACTTCCGATTCTAGTACATTTCCGAAATAGAAGATTCAGCAATAAGTCCACACAGTTTCACCTAAACAATACGTCTTAGTTATATTTAGTTAGCGAATTTATTTTTATATTTTTGCTAAATTTACTTTTTTTGCTTTTTCGTATATTTAAGGAAGTTATCTATACTCGATACTGTCAGACGTTAGATGAAATGTTAAGAATAGTTCCTTGTTAATCAGGGCAAAATGTAAAATTCTACTTTAGTTCGCTCTTGAATGAATAACTTAAGTATTAATTTGTTAATATAAGAATGACTTACGGGAATTGGAATATTACAACCATAATCGTCAAGCATAAATTTAGATGTCAAGAAATTGCTTACAAGGGCTTTGTAAGTGCTTTATTTTTGAGTCAGAACTAGTTTAGGAGTAATTATTTTCCACCATTCATAACAATTCTAATAACCCAAACATATTTAATTCTGAGTTTCGTTTCACCCAACGGAGTAGTATGAAACTCGAATCATTTAGATGAGTGCCGAGCAGTATCTATTAGGATTTAATTACCTCTTGTTACATAGTTATTTTTGTCCTCCCTAGAAACTCACACTTTTAAATACAAAGGTACCCTGAGCTCTTGAAGCATCCTACGCTTCTTTCATAAATACTACCAGCTCAAAGTAAAATTAACTCAATTTGGCATGTTTCTTTACGTAAGATAGAATTGTTTAATAACAAAGATCACTTATTCTTATACGTACTGTAAATCCATCAATGATCCAGTCCAATGATGAAAAACCCAATCGACAAAGGCAACATTGATGACCTTTTTTGAATTCTGAATCTTTTTGGTATTTTCGACAACACAAGCCAAAATCCAAAATACTAATCAAACTAGAAGTCAAAGCTATCAAGAAAATAAAAATAAAATTAAAAATAAAGTGGAAAAACGTAATTTCGTAAGTCGCTTAATTAATCTACACGTTAATAATAATTAGTTAGTTAAGATACGACAAATGCAGAATGCAGAGATTGGAAGTGTCTACACAGGTACGAATTGAGCTATCAAATAATCAAAATACTTTCAAGCATCCAGTAATCTTCAGGCTGAAATGGGTTCAAAAATAGATGAGCTATTAGAATCTAAGTATGATCGATCCGATGGTCATTGACCTTTTGTTTGACATAATGAAGTAAACCTATTGTTCTCAATTGCTTGGGAACTCACTTAACTTATCGGTACGTCGGTTTTTAGTTTTAGCAAAAAGCGTGCATTACGTAAAAATTCCATACAGAACAATAACGTGAAAAACTTAATTTAATGCTACCAATAAGATTTGAGCCGATAGGCTATACATTACTGAGGTTTTCAGCATTTAAATAAAGAAAGTAAGAAGGACAAACATCATGACTGAAGATTATTATACAAATTAGTGGTGTGTTGACTTATAGTCAGATTGTATAAGCATAAAGTATTATTACGTATTCAGAAGATTGAGATTTTTAACACACCAGTTCTAAAGAAAATGTATGAGGTAACAACTGGATTATATATATCTACTGTATATGTACATACTTCGTCAACTTTTATTGGTCGTTAAAGCTTTTTTATATAAATGAAAAAGTATATTAGAGATAATTTATTGCAAATCATGCTCTAATTTGTAATTTGTTACTGCTAAGCACAGAAATTAACAAAAAAATTAATTTGTCATGTATTATGACACCACTGAATTACCAAACTGTAATTTTGCTTTTAAAAAATTAACTTTATGGAGTATCGAACAACATAATTTACCACAATGAGTTATTACAATTATTACTGAAAAACGAAACTAACGCATCCTCAAAGAAACCTACGGAAACATTTGCTCGATTGAATTTAGATCTCAAAAGACGATAAAGCTGTTTTTTGACGGCAAGGTCAATACATCAGTGTTATGTATACTCATGTTTATTGCGAAATTATAAAATAACATTCTCCAAGTCAATATTTCTGCTGAAAATATGAAAAAAGATATTACAATATCGTTGTAGGAACATTATATATATAATATTTTATGAATAACACAGCTTTATGATAATGAGGGTTTAGTAGGCACAAGGTCGTTTTATACATAACAAGTAGAGTTTACATAAATAATTTTGCCATTACCTGTGTGCAAATAAACGTCCCTAGTGTCGCAGATTTGCCGGTTAAATATTTGTTTTATTAGCCAAATTCTCAAGACAATTGGTAGGAAGTCAAAGTTGTGCGGGCCTGAGTTAATATTGAGAACGTCTTGAGATCTTACGGCGTATTAATACAAAGTGTAAACATCAGCCTCGAGCTGCCAGTAAACACCCTTTCTGCTTGGAGGGAGACCTGTCAAACTCTGCACCTAACCTACCACTATCACTACAAAGCGGCTTAATTCCAAGAAAACCACATCAGAAGCTTAGATTACAAAACATCATGTAACATTAATTCATAGCTAATCATATTGTCTTCCGTATTATACCAGATTACTTCGTGCAATATTGCTCTAAGCTTAACAACATTACAATACTATTTGCTAAAATAATGAAGTACCATTATTAAATTATTATCAAATTACTAGTAAGGAGTAATTGAGTTTATATTTTCTTAAAAAACCTGAAAATACCGCAGGGCCATTGCTTTATTGTGTTCAGTATGAAAGAACAGAGAACAAAAAGTGGCCCTTAAGTATAAAATAATCTGCTAATCATCTTACTTTCTTCTTGCCTACAAAGTTGGAAAAGCTGGATGGTGTCCGGATATTTTTTGCTTCGTTCGTGTAATCCGCTTAGTCTTAGCGCCACTACGCTATAAGACTTTTCATCGATGGATTTTGTTTCACTTTGTGTCGTAAAATACGTAATTCGTATTATAGTTTAATGGTTTGGTCTAAACATTCCTATGTTACTTTATGTAAACTATGCATCCGGTATTGGATAATAAATTATTTCAAGATACTGTTCAATTCCGTTTATGAAACGGAACTGGAATGTATATACACAAACTCTTTCCTTATTAAAAGATTTACAGTTTAAGCGAACAAACTTTGTGCATGTAAATAAACAGGAATGCTATACATTACAATTTGAACACAAATTATTTATTCCTGCTTTTGATCAAAATAATCCAACATTATTTTTCAAAGGGAAATTAGGAACTTATAAGACTGGAGTGTTTTAAAATTGCCAGGTTTTTCAACTCACTTCACAAAAGTAGATGCTTGAATAAATCGTGTGCTGCTTGATATTCATCCAGCAATTAAAGTTCTTTTGTTCCCATGAGTTTTGCAGCACCAATGCAAATTAAAAATTACGATTATTTGTGTAAGTTTAAAGCTCATGTTTTACTATTCAGGATTTACTTGAAAGTAATCTAAAGTTTACTATAAGGAAAAGAAAGAGAATGTTAGGCGCCCTAATCCGAAAATCCAGTCTTATCTCTTTGGAAAGCTATTAATTCCAAATAATTCAGCATTTGCAATAATCTGGTCCTGAAAAATTGAAAGCCGGTTTGCTAAAGATTGAACAAACGACTTAAGAAGAAAAAACGCTTTAAATGGAACGACACGTCCTTATTTAATTTCTTTCTACACAACAATCTATATTTTATTACTATACAGCGTGTTGGATAACAAAGAGGCAGAGAACTCTAAAGACCATATTTACTCCGAGAGCAAGGGGCGTAAATTCATAATCAAACCACAAAGTTCGAATTGTGCATAAATTAATTAATTTATGCGTTACCACTAGACTGAGCAGCGCCTCTTAGTTTAATTAAGGCTTGATAAATTAAGAGTGGATTTTCTAGAACTTCTTTTTATCGTACCTCAATCTCCCTTTTTATAAAATCCAATGCCGTAATTAACAACAATTAAAAAATTACACTAAGAATAAAATGTGATGATAGTATTATTTTCAAAACTAAACTTTCTTATTGTAACATTTAGGCACATAGTCTTGATAAAATAATCTTCACTTTTACAGTTATGTAGGTTATGCTGAACGTTACAGTATCATGCAACTTGATGCGGTTTATTTTGTTACGCCGATCGTAAACTTAACCGTTATATTGCATGGTTTGGAAATGTAATAATATCTAGATAATATTGAAATTGGGAAATGTATTTGGTGTTTAAGTGCCCTTGCATTACAAGATTATTTACATTACCTAAGACCTAACGTTTTCCCAGCTCTTAAAAAAAAACAAATTAAATTTAATTTAACTTGAATTGACAAATCTAGACTTAAATTATAATATCGGATGAGGCAGACACTTTTAAACATCCACTGCAATTTAATGAAGGTCCGTATTGTTAGTTGAAGCACGGGCTCTTGAAGAATCGTTGTAGTTACGTATGCCCTGGTTTCGGCGCGAAATGACACCTATAACGCCGTAATTAAATGTACGTAGGAAATTTTGAAGCTAAATACAAAATTCAACTTGGATTAGGGCAATCAGTAACCAAAAAGAAGAAAAACTTAGCCCCGGACCGTCGAGACTTCAAACAAAATTAGAGCATCCTCTCGTACTCAACAATACCACGCACACTGATAACCAAAGTTCAGCCCCCTTAAACGGCTAGAGGTCGAGACACCAGGGATGAATTCGGTATCTCAACCATACTTGATGCACAATATGACCTTCTCAGACGATACGAGAACTTCCAAGACGACAGCAACTTAGGTTAATTAATAACAAAGGCTCATTTCCAAAACTGGGAAAAAATCTGAACACAAATGCTCTAAGGAACTGTCTAGACTAGAAAATATAAAATTTCCTATTGAGAGCAGGATCTAAGAAATAATTCTATCTCTATCCGTTTAATGACAAAATTCAATAATTAAACCAAAATAAATCAAGTTCATCTTTATAAAAGATAACTTCAAAAAACAAAAAATCAGCTGTTTAAAAAAACAACGTAAGAATTATTTTTTTCAACAAATAAAAATGAAAACACTTCTATCCAGTGTCCCCCTTACATCAAGAAATAGCTAACGTCTTATCAACTCGCTAACTAATAGCAATAATTTAACAGGAAACTAATTAAAGATAACCACCGCCATCTATGTAACTTCAAATAGAACTACAAAAATCTTCTTCAATGAAAGAAAAAAGCTACAAAATTTTTAGATTACACAGACCGAAGGGCTAACCAAACGATTACGTAACGAGCTCAAAAAAGTGATCGTTACAAAAAGTTATTTTGTTAGACACTTCAACATTAATAACGCAAATCGGATGCAAGGGAATATTTTGCTGTTAACGTGAGATTCTTTTTTACCAATGTGATCTTAATTATGGCATTATTCTTTTGCAACTTTGTAAATTCTAGAATGCAGAATAATAAGATTCATACCTTCGTAAAGAGTGCAGAAGACCTATTGTTATGATGATCAGTAATATGTGAGACAAATGTCCATTCAATCGGCCTATAATATTCTGCAGTATTCCTCAAAACAAGGAGTTTATTAGTGCAACATGTTTCGGGACAATCCATATGCCTCTTTGGGCTTTGAATTATTTTGACTAACTTGGATTTCTAAGCAGCTAAGTTTGACGTGTCTGTATTTTTCTTTTTTAGTAATTGCTTTTTGTTTGGAAACTAAAATCACGATAACAAAACTTAGTATAGCTTTTGCTTCAGACTCTATGAAAAGATAATTCTTTAAATCATTCAGGTCAATACTGCCATGAGACCAAAATCGAATTTATCGTAAAACTGAAGCCATCAAGATAGTAGATGGTGAAACAATAGTTCATGGTGATCTGAACCAGGTTTCAAAAGCGAAGTCGCTTCTTATCATCAGACAATCAACTGTACTAATATCATATTGTGAGGTCATAGCCACAGACTGAAATCGATTCGAGTTTGAGAAACTCCAGTTGTGGGATTTAGCGCAACAAATTGTTGATCTCGACTTTGAAAACTCGAGTAAAAAGGTTATCAAAAAAGCGGAGTATTTACAAGTACAACGTCTCTGTGAGAAACATCAGAAACAAGTTACCAGTTTTGCAACCAAAGCGGGGACAAGGACGTCCATTTATAATTTCATGAAATATTTGCAAAAATGCTTTGAGGTATCAAGTTTTTTTCTAAAAAATTGGCGACCATCTCGTAATTCAACCATCTTGGGTGTTAAGAACTTCAAAGTGAGAAACAGTGTATTTTCTAAACCTCATAGCACCAAACCAAAAGAAACTGTTCCTACTAAGGTGGTCACATTTCTTGATTGTAACTTATTTACAAAGCCAATTGATTGTCAGTTCCAACCAAAAGGTCCCATTTGACTACAGGTCCCGTTTGACTACATGCTGATTTTAGTCGTCTTTATGGTTGCATGACATGAAAAGTGCTGTGTGCTAGACTCAAAAAAATTTCACTCTTTAAATCTGCACACCGAGCTTATAGCATAGCGACGTAGTGGATTTTACATTTTGTTCACTTAGCTGCGAAATAAGAGTGTCCGAAGTTATATTAGCTCTTCTTACAAGAATAATCGCCACAATGCTGTAGGTCAGCTTTGCGTGTAAGTATTTTGGCACCACGACGCGATGCATGCAATGAATTAAGATTTAAAGAAATTACTTTTTCTTCTGACATTGATCGAGAGTAGGTAAATGCGACGGGTGTCGGCGTCTGCAGACGACGTGATTCCTATGTCATTTGAATACATTGCTAAATCTCTAATCAAATTTGAAGAAACTCTGGTTTAGAGAGAATCAGAATCAGATCTCTTTGAAAAATTTTCCTTAACTCCTATCATCTTATCTAAATTTTATGGTGGATCATTGCAGACTATTTTAAGAAATTTGACGTCCAAGGTTGCACAACTGTTCACCTTTTGAAAGATACCCCGTTGACATGAAATTTCGATGCTGAAAAGCTTTCCTCATCTCTTTTATCAGACTCAAACATGGTTGTAGTGAATCTGCGGTCACTGACAGGCATTGTAGATCCAGCATCCAAGAGTGTTGTTAGCAACTATGGAACGGACAAAAAAGAACAAAAATGTGTCTGTCCTTAAGTAAGTGTGAACCAAGAAGCTAAACGCATCCTGTTATGAATTTTTGGGAAATTTTAGTTCATTGCATATGCAGTGGTTTCGTTTAACCACCCAACTCATCCCAACAAAGCAGTAGACCCACTGACGTCAATGTATTTCTGTCGCGCAACCAAACTTCCTGACGTCAACCCAATTTGGATCGCATGCGCAGGGTAAGATGATATGTCATGATGACCTCTGTTGATGTTATTGAAAATTGGTCCCGAATTCATGTCAAAACTTTGGAAATAGGCTATGAGCAAAGAAGACGGCAGCTGGCCATTTTGATTAAACCGGTCTTCTTTTCATCCTCGAAAAAGTGAGATAATAGTAAAGCATCCCAGTTAGTTCGATGAGGTTTTGTACATATTCGATGACGATTTGTATGTATAAATAAGGGTTTAAGTGTTTTAGCACACACAATTGATGATAATTGTGGTAAGTAAACCTAAGGCTTTTCGAGAATATATAAAACATTTTTTGCTGTAACAGCCTTGTATTTCAAGACCACTAAATTTCTCACTTTGCTTGGACCTTTTTATCTTTCTAGAACGATCTAACTTTCGATTAAGAATATTTAAAATTTTTTCTTTGCATAACAAAGACATTATATAAATAAAACATTTATTTGCTTTTTTATTTAAATTTGAAAATAATGCTAATCTCAAAATTTATAACTATGAATTATCTAACCTTTAGTACTTGCAGTTTATTTGTTCAAATGTTCGAGTAATTATTTCAAACTAGATATAGTGTATACAGCAATAGAATATACTGCAAAACAAGTACTATTACGCGACAGATGTAGTACTGCAGTTGTCAAACTCAGGTATTATAACCTAAAAAATAATATTGTGTTTATAAGTTTATGACACGGTCATAAAGAAAATACTTTATACTATTCCCTATATTTCAAAACTTGTTTAATTAAATTAATTAAATAATCTTAGAATAGAATGACAATCACAATAAGTAGTCGTATTAACACTTTAATAACAAAGAGAATGAAGATTACAATGAATAATAATTCTAATTTATGAATGAATTTTTAAATTTGTTACTTTGATTTTGATAACATTGCTTGATATTAGAAAAGATAGATCATGAAATGTGTTTTTGTAATTAACGTAAACCTTTCTGTTGTACTCTTATAACGGGTGTCATAAAAGTAAATCACCAATCTTAGTTGCTATGAAACAAACGATTGCAAGTGTTTAGCCCTGTTTATTTTTGTATTAGTAACTTCAGTATTTCGTTTTGTTTATTTTACATAGCCTTCTGTTTTGCAAGAATAATAAAGGTACAGGAACAAGAATTTTTATGTGAACAAGTAAAATTCAGGGAGATGCAATTACGTACAAAATAGTGGGAGACAGAAAGAACAGTAGCACTGTAGTTAAAGAGTGGAAACAGCGGGACTGTAGCGGGGAATTTAAATTCGTATTGATATTTTATACCTACGGTAGGTTAGGTGTAACGAAATATTTGTAAGTTATACAATTGCATGTAAAGTATCATAAAACAGAAGAAATTGCAGAAATTCCTCTGTAATATGATGTTTTATATTCAATTTTACAGTTTCCAAATAAATATACTATAATATGCTTAACTGTTTGGCATAATATTAAAGTGTTAAATTCAAATTGCTTAAATCTTTCAATTTTCAGATTAAGGAAATTTAAGTTAAAGAGTAGCTTATATCGAATGGCATTGTCTATTATTTTGCTATACTACTTGCAAGGAAGATAAGCATAACTTTGCAAAGATACAAGCAAACGTAGGGAATTTTGATCCAAAGTGTAAAACAATGTTTATCTTATTCATATTGCAGATAATGTCATTTTTCCTAAGACAGTAGTGAATCCATTACGTTTGTCCTAAAAAAATCTGTTCTCTGTAAAAATTTACGTAACAAAAATAGAAAATCATATTGTTAAGAAACAATGAACATAATATGTCACACACGTCGCAGGCACATATTGCGTACATTTTCATAATTATTTTAAAATTCCACTAGATCACGTGAGTTGACGAGAAAATGCTACTAAGTTGTCATATACGAGGTCTGTTCAAAAAGTATCGCGAATTCTGTGTTTTTTCAAAAATTATTTATTTTTTCATAAATATCTATTTTGTCCCCTTCAAATTAATCCCCATCAGATATTATACACTTGTGCTAACGTTTTTTCCAATACTCGAAGCACTTCAAAAAATCATTTTTTGTGATCTTGTTTAGCTCCTTCTTCGATGCCGTCTTTATCTCCTCAATCGTAGCATAGCATCGTCCTTTCATGGGCCTCTTCAGTTTCGGGAACAAGAAAAAGTCACAGGGGGCCAGGTCTGGGGAAAAATTCGCGCACAAACAACGGTGTGTGAGCAGGGGCGTTATCATGGTGCAAAAGCCAATTTTTGTTCTTCCACAAATCCGGATGTTTCTGGTGGATTGCTTCGCGCAAATTGCGCATAACTTGCAGGTAATATTCCTTATTGACCGTTCTACCCTGTGGCAAGAACGCATGATGCACCACGCCCCTGCAATCGAACAAAACTGTAAGCAAAACCATCACATCAGCCCGAACTTGGCGCGCTTTTTTCGGTCTTGGCTCGTGCGGCAGCTTCCATTGGGATGATTGAGCTTTGGTTTCCACGTCATAACCATAAACCCATGATTAGTCACCAGTTATAACCCTCTGGAGCAAATTTGGGTCAAACAGTAAGTTAGTTTAGTAAAATATGTAGTATAATTCTAGGAGCTAGAGTTATATTTGGAATCGGAAGTAGTACACGAAACTGTTGTCTTAGATTGAGTCTGCTGTGTACCTTTTGGAGCACAAGCAATATGATAGCTGGTTGGGAAAAACTGACACCTAACATCACTTTTAGATTGTGTTATATAAATTACACAGATGTTGCATATCCCTTTGTAAACTCTATTGCTTGAATAAAAGTTTTCGAAATTGTTAAACTGAAGGAGAATGTCTGAAAGAATACGAATCCTTTGGTCTAGACTCATCCATTCTTTCCTACCTAAACAGTTGCCTCTGTGTTGAATCTGGCCTAATTTTCTTTTTTAAGGTTGTATGCTCAATTGCTGTACCATTAGTTCCAATTTCAAGTGTAGTTAAGCTAGTCACATTTATATCTCTGGACACATTGTCGTCATTTCCTTTGTTCCAGTTTTCGTACCGCATGTTCGTTTTAGCTTGAGGTAAATGTATTTTTAGCTCACATTTCAAAATTGTACTTTGAATTTTACCTCACCACCCACAGATTGTTTAAAAATCTCATCATGCCGTGAGTTTTTAAAATTTATCAAATCTTTTCTTTGCTAATGAATTTTTTGCTTTTATTGGTTTTTCTTTATGAATAGGTTTTTCATTCTGGTTTTATATTCCCTTTTCTTTCTTTTCTTCTTTAAGTCTTTCTTTCTCTAATTTTTGTTCTATTTTAAGTTTTTCCGCGTTTTTACGGGCTAAAGAAGTGAGAACAAAAGGCAATTTCTCACTTTGCCTTTTACCTTTCCTTCCAAGTGTTTTTAGCCACAAAAAAATTGTCGATTGGTCTAATTTGATTGAGTGGATATGATACTATGTTTGAAATTGATGCAACATCATACTCAACGTGATCATCTATGATAATACGTATGTCCTCTATATTAAAAGTTTATATTCCATCTGGTGTAGGTCGTCTAGCTATAGCGGGGATATTGCAAGAATTAGTTTCAAAGGCCTTATACAGATTAAAAAGTAAATGCAGATTCTCATTCTATGTTTTCAAAATTTTCAAATTTTTGAATATTCTCAGCACCAACTATTCTTACAAAATCTCTGTAAGTTAGGTTCATCGGAAACTTTACATATGCATTTTGAAAAATCAATTGCCGAAGAATCCCACGGATATATCCCTGATGCTCTGAATTCATTAATTATAGAATCTGATTTTAAATCATCGACTGCTTTCTTTAGCACTACAGCAAAATTCTCTTTGGTCACGACACTATTAGGGTTTTCGCTTCTAAATTGCAAAACAGTTCTATTCCAGTTATTCTTTAGGGGTTTGAATGCGGATACATCAGCTGGTTGCATACTCCTGGTGGCATTTGGGTACAATGCTGTCTGTTTTATGACCATCAACAAAACCAGGTGTTTATAAAAACTGTTTCCTATGTATTCAAAAAAGTTTCCATTTTTCATCCATCTCGAATCGCTACACCCAATACCCAAGTCATCAGGTACCAAATTTGGAATATTTGAAGCTAACCTCTTAAAGGGGTAAATAATTATCGGTGGTGTTATTTCCTCTGTCGCTGAAAAAGTAGACATTACTGTTAAATATACTTTCGGATTGTGTTCAATTTCGTAAATGTTTTTAGTGCCTTTTGCAGCCGACACTGTTTTTTGGACATAAGAGAAAACAAGTCTTGTCGTCATTAAAAACGCGTGACGGGGCTTTGATTATGTCACGGTATCCTTTCTTTAAGTAGTTTTTTACTCCTGCAAACAATTTCCAAATATCATTTTCAGATATATTTGAATTGGCAGTTGTGATTCCTTTGGGAGTCCTAAAAGTTATATTGGGATGCCGTTCGAGGAAGGCATTATACCAACCCCTCCCAGGCCGGTTTTCTACACAAGAGCTTTTTGAGGATTCGCACCTAAAAATTCATTCACTGGGAAGCCTTTATTTTTGGCAAGTGAATATCCATTCTTCAATATGTTTTTCTTCGTCAATAGAAAGTATTGGAGATGGTCCATGACTGGATTTGTCGTGAAATTTATCGCTTGTTTGAAACTGAATTGTGCTTTTGGTACACCAAAGTGCTTGGCGGCGTTCCTTTGGCTCATACCTTCTTTTACTGCCTCGACAGCGTTGACTACATCTTTTTCAGAATATTTTTATTATAATACGATTTATCATTTTCAGATTTTGGCATTGTTTTGTAACAAAACAGACTTCTTTGCATACCATAAACATTTAGACCTACAAAAATTTAAAATTGCGGTAAGGTTTAGTAATATAGTTATTGGCCACTTGAAAACATAATTAAAATTAAACTAAGAAACTGAAAGAATAATGAAAATAAGTTAAATATACAATTCTTTAGTAAAGAAACCAAATTGGACACTGTTAGAATTATTGACCGGCCGGCTAATAACTGTCAATTAGAAAAATTAATGCTACAGTTGCTGGCCACTTAAAATTTTCGTTAAAATTTCTAACCTAACAATTTCAAATGTTAAAAATACGCAAAATAATGCACCAGAATTGGAGAACACATAAATGTATTATAATACAATAAAATACTATGGCACAATGACTTACCGTGTACGTAGCAAACCATTTAAACTAAATGACCGTTAGCGCAAGTATTTTAGCATTGATGCCAGATTGGATATAAATAATTAGATTTGCCTCTATGATTACAGATTTATTAATATATTAAATTAGAATCAGTGTGACCAATAACTATCTCTTGACCAACTACTGTATCATTTAGAAAAAGTTTTTGATTATTTGAATCTAAAATCTTTTAGTGTTAAATATGCAAAAAGAAAACTTAAAAAGCCAGAGCAGAAGATTATAATTTGAAAAGGCAAAAATAAGCTAATTTTAGAAACTTTGCGTCATTTTTACTAATTTGAGAACTCTTTCATTGTTGGATGCGTTTGTCCATTAGCTATAATATGATATACCTTGTGTGGGATGAAATGAGTTGTATTATTATACTGCTTATCTAATTGTTAAAACTATAGGTATCATTATCATTTACAACTTATTTACAAAATGCTTTTAATGTGTATTAATGACGTCACTGTATTGTAGTCTATTTTTAAAAATGCATCTTTTTGTCAACAATCCGCTTGTGAGACTTTTATCCCACATTATCCCAAAATCCTAGCTTCCGGTAAATTCATCCTCTCGGGATAATAAGGATCAAACATTCAAATGGTATTTAGTGATTCCGGTGTGTCTGTATAAATTAATGTTTGTTCGTTGGTTTACGTTATAAATTTTCATTTTAGTTTAGTCGTAATATGTATTATCGTTGTTAATCCAAAAGAGAAATATATTCTGTTGTTTTAACGATAATATTTAAATTATACAATAAGAAGTAAAGAAAAATAAAAATAAAACATTTTTGGAGTAAATAAAGATTATAGAATTGTCAAAAGCTTCGATTAATAAATTTCAAGGCTATGAAAAATAGCTAGTTGGACCCGATTGCACCAGAATATTTGACTAGTTTTATGTGGGTGTTAGTTTCATGTTTGCCAAGCTTTCAGGAATCTAAAATAAATAGACAGATATAGTATTTATAAAGGGATTTACTAGTTTTCTAACATAACAACGTCCTGCCACACAAAGAAAGATTCATTACTTCAAGGAGGATTCAAGATGTTCAAGAATTTTTTAATAAATAGCTCTAACCTTTCAAGCGCCTACAGATAAAACATAAAAGATTCGATATTTTCATTACTACAGAAGTAAGAATTTATTAGATGGGAAAATTTATTTTGTGCTTCTTTTTTTACATTTCCGCAGGCGGCTTTTCTTCTAACGACGTTAAACAGATTTAATAGATCTTTCAAGTCTTTCATGCTGGAGACGTAATTAAATATTTTCAGTTTTTTCTTTTCTGTAAGGATAAAATTTGTATGTTTGAGATATTTATATACATATAACCTTCTATAGAATAAGACTTACATTATTACGAGAAACCACTATTGAAAGTTACAATTCTACAATATTTAATTGTAGGTAAGCCTCAATTAAAGAATAAGAAGCTTTTACATTTAGCAGAAAATCTCTAGGTATTGTTTTGTGACCTTGTAGTTGCCAATTTGTTCCACTTTTAAAGTCTAAAATGCAGTGTTAAAATCGATTTTTAATGAATGACTATTGAAACCCAACAATAACAGTAGACTTGGAAATAAAAAGATAATTAAATTAATAAACATAAACAAAACGTAGGACGCAACAGAATCAACGTATTTAACGGTCCAGACATGAAAACAATCTGCAGAACTGAACAGGTAATTATTTATCATTTTTGTCAAACAAATCGAGGTCAATTAAATTACCTTTACAGCTAGTTGCTTTGAACATTCTCAAATTGATTATTTGCTACAAATACCGTTTTTATCAATTTACAAAGTAACTATTAATTTCGACACCCACGCTCAATTGCAATTGACACCTACTTAGTTTGTGAAAACTAAAACACGTTTGTTTATTAAATGACACTTCAAAAGAAGTATTGGTACGAAACAAAAAACTTACACTTTGTCTCACACTCTCTGAATTTTCTACTATTTATTCATGTGAAGAGATGGTTTGCTTTCATCTACAAGCATTACCGCAACTACTCTTTTTTAAAATAAACAGAAAACCTGTTTGATCTCAAGGTTATTACCATGTTTAGAAAACATTACTATAAATGCATGTCCCTATGCTGTATTGGAGCTAAGTAAAAAGCGAGGTTAAAGCTTTTCACAAAATTAATACTAATTTGACCTTGCTTTTAGGATACTCATAGAAGCTTGCTAGGTATTACCAAATACTACTCTTTAACGTGCAAGGACACCAACAGATTTACAAAAGCCATTGGTACGACTACTCTGAACATGTTGAATTTTCACTGGACCACGGCGTTCATGCTTTCAGCAATATCAAATCAAAAAATCAACAGATCCCAAATAGAAGTAGACATATGTCTCTTGGTTGTCCTCTAGATCAAATCATCTTCTCTATACATTGCTTTAAAAAGAAACATGTCTATCAACCGACGCAACACTCACTCCTTAGATGTGCCCTATTCAGGAGAATAAGGTGGCCACTAGCACTACGGTAAAGACAACAGTTTTAGAAAAAAAATATACCATCAGAATCGTCTGTCACATCTTACTTAAACACTCGTAGAACCAGAGTTGGATGCCCAGTGAGTAACCCACAATTGCTCAAAAATTGTTTTGGGCAAAACCCACTTAAAACAACTATACATTCAAGAAAACCGCAACCGACAGTTAACAGATTTATTTCCAATATGAAACTAAACATTGAATAATATTTTGCTTTGTCAAAAAGAAAAAATCCTGGAACATTTTTGTGGCATTTAAATAATAAAAAATTAGTTAATTGTAATATAAAGATAAATAGTCTTTTAAAGAATAAACAAATCATTGAACTTATCTATAACGAAATTAATGAAAGAGTCTTAAAAGATAAGCAATTCACACTAAACCTTGTTATATTGTTGTAAATATAAAAACAATTCTGGATACGATCAATATTCGCTTGACTCCGATCTAAACACTTACAAACTTTGACCAACTGAAGAGCTCTTTGAAATAAGACCATAGCTTGAGCAAATATAGTAGATTTATGTAACTAGATGAACAGCCTTATATTTAAGTCAAAATTTGTTTTATTTTCTTCATTTTATTTTCATTGTTGGTGCAACATGCGAACACGTCTTTTATTATACAAAGCTTTTATTTGGTCAATGGCTTTGTTGACAATTTCAGCACAATTCTCGGAGGTTTGCTTTGTAGTCCCTGTCTCCTCTGCATTCACTAAATATACGCCAAAACCTGTATGTATGGAACTTCCATATTACTGAATCGTTAGAAGAGTTCGAACTACCCTATCACCAAAATTTTTATAGTCTCTTCGTTTTGATTCTCAAGCCTAACATAACAATCTCTTCTTATATAAATCTCTTGCTCAACATTGTTAAGCATATTCTCTCTAATAAGTAAGTTTACAAAATCATTGTCACGCCCTAAAAAGGTCTTCAACTACCCAACCGGTTTTTGACCTGGTCGTGCTATAGGCTGTGGTTAATAATAACGCTATCTTCTTCAGCACCAAACGTGTCTAGAAAGTTTACTACAAAACGTTTATAGTCTCCACCATTTTGATAAAATTGTACATTTTTCCTAAATTGGACCAGCCCTTTCCAAATCAGATCAGATCTCTTCCTCCAGTTCTGCTACTTTCGGATAACGAAATAAAAGCTTGTGGATGAAAACATCTGGTTACTTAGAAATCATTGCAGAGTGAGTTCTGACTACAAGTTAACCTGAGTTCAGTTGTTTCTCAAAACATAAATTTTGGTTATTCCTATCAATTGTTCTTTTTATTAAAGATGAATTCAAAACAATGAGAGCTTCGTAAAAAAATTTTGCGCAAACGAACTGACAATTCAGAAATGTCATATGGACCAATCGGAGAAAGTCAGCAAATTTCTAAATTGCATTGCAAATGTTTTAAATAATTTGTTGCATAAACGATAAGCCGTATGTCTGCTTCTGGTAGAAAACCAGGTTCAAGTTGCAAAAGAACAGAAAAGAAATTGGTAAGTGCTTTGAAGTTAAGCTGAATGAGTCATTGAAGAATGTGACAAGAAAAATTGAATTATTTTCATCGTGTGTTCAAAAGGTAAAAATACGAAAGGAACTAAAAGCCTTTAAAGTACATAAAGCCTAAATAGAGATGAAAATCAGAATCACAAAGCAAAAACCACTACAAGAAAACTGTAAACTACTTTAGATTTTTATTAAAATTTGTCTTGTATGATAATGAATGTTGAAACGTTCCTCAAAGCTGACTTTCAGTACCTCTCTAAACAAGAGTCTTTTATTTGTACAAACACATTTAAAGTTGGAGATGAATATAAACAAAAGAAAATGTTGAAATTTACTGAAAAATTCTAAGTGGAACATACAATTTGCATGTGAGGTAAAAACAGTGAAAGCTTTATTACTAAAAAAACCATCAACAAAGAAACTTATTTAAAAGAATGTTGGAAAAAGAGGTTGCTACTATTTATTAAGTCTCATAAAGTCTCAACTCTCTTTTGGCCTGATTTAGCCACAGTTCATTATACTAATAATATCACTGAGATGGTACCAAACAAATGGTATCACTTTTATCTTTAATGACAGTAATCTGCCCAACTGTCCAGACCTTCGAGTTATCGAAAGATATTGGGCTCAGGTGAAGCGAAAAGTACGAAAATGGAAAAGAAAAGACCAAAGTTCTTACTGATTTTCAGAAAAAGTGAATTAAAGCATCATCAACAGTTACTTTCTAAACTGTACTTAATGTGAAAAATGAAAAGTCAAATCTAAGATTTTAGTTATGAGTTACAAGTGCTGTAATTATATCGTTAAAGGTTGTTCAAATTTACGTTTAAGTAGTTTAAAATATATAACATTTAGCAATACTAGTTTTATTTAGTTTTTTCTATGATTAGATTTTTTCGAGCTCAAGCTTCTGCAGCCGTCTGTATGGACACAATCTCCATTTGTCTCAGTCGGCACTAAAATTTTCTCAAAAAAACTTGCTTAATTATATACTCGGTTTTGGCAGTCAACAACACGACCTTGGTTACAGAAAATAAGGGGATGGGTAAACTCTATTCTAATGACTTACCTCACCAATTCACGCCCACGACTTTAGAGAAGTTCTTTTCAACTTTTCAAATAATTCCTTTTCTGTGGAGCCTTTCTGCTATCTTGAAGTGGTTTGGCAAAAAATAATAAAATAAAGATCGCTATTGAAAGTTCTAGAAGACGTTCTATAATACTATCACCGTATTCTGCGTAAATCCACAAGTCTGCTATTAACTTCACTTCTAGTAATGGGCATTTCTGGTTTTATTACATGAAATGGAAAAAGACAGAATCCATAACTTAGATGCTCTTTGCACAAAAATAGATAATTACTAAAAGTCAAAGTCACTTTTCTTTGGAACTACCTGCTAGTTCATCATTAACAATTTACAGATATTTAACTAGCTAGTCATAACTCCTAACATCGAAATGGTTTTATTTGGTCTACATCATGCAGTTATGTTTCCTGCTAATAAAAGATAAGAACTCAAATATTAACCTTATCGTTGCAGCTATTGCAGTCTTTTTGACAAAATCTGTTTTAGTTCTTTTCCTTCTGATACCAGAACTACCGACAGCATTAAGAAATGTTAAAAATCTGTAGTTACTATACAACTCATCATAGATTTATAAAAAAGTCCATTTCGGTTGAAGAAGAATTTCAGTTTTTCTAATAGTCGTCGATTTTTCAGAAACCGAAAATTTACAATGACAAGTAAGGTCAGATTCGTTTGGAGGTTCAATTTAGGAATTCTTATTTAGTTGAGCCTTATTGATACATTAAAAGTAAATGTCGGCCTATTTACTTAAAAGTTGGAAGAAATTTTTTGCCTGTTTACATATCTTCGTCGTACATTCATGACTTTTTAAATATTCTTCTTGGTGGTACTTTGTTGAGAAAAGTTTCAAATCGTGGTAATTTGGCCAAAATTATCCTCTTAATCATGTCTCTTCTATCAAGAATTCTTTCCTGCTTTGCGTTTTAAGAATTTCGTATTATCAGTTACTGTTTTGTATTCCGGTCTCTCTCTTAGTTTTTTTCTAGTACCTTGGACTAGCACGCAAACTTGCATTTTACAAAATGTGGTTCCTTTTGGCATTTTGTTACTTACTTTGATATTTAATTCTGTTTTTAAATATTGTATTGGTAAAACTAGTTGTATTTGCTTTTAACTTCTTTTTTTAAAAAACTGTTTGTGACTGCAACTTTCTGTTTGCTTGCATAGAACCATCCTTATAGAAGACACCTAATTTTGTAAATATTCTTGAACAATAAACAATTTTCTTCTTGGTATTCATGAACGTCCTAAATATAAAATCAGCTATTTAATAAGGTTGTGTTGTTAAACTACTCACATGTTAATTGATTTTGTTGTCTTTTTTGGATTACTGATGACTTTTTTTGTAGGTTTTTGAATTGAATTTTGACAAGGAGAAGCCCATAAATGATATACTAAAATAAGTATTTACCTGAAATTATTTAGTTGAATCTTGTGTTACGAATTATCACATAGTTACTCAAATGTCAAAAAAATCAAAAACTTTGATAAATTAATACTCCCATTAACTGACTTCCAACTAGTACATCTAGTTCCTGCGTGGTTCTTATATATTTTTTAGGCTGATGCAATTGCCGACCTTTTTTCTCCTTTCTGTCTAAATCTTGTTCAGATTTATTACTTCCCAAATTGTGCATTACTCTTTTCCTTTGTTTCCTTTAGGGGTATAGTCTATTGAAACTTCTTGGAAATTCTGGAGAAAAATTCGTGACTCAAATAATTTTTAATTTTCTTTTAGATTGTCTGATACTTTTCCGCAACCTATTTCTTTTTTCTTTTTTTTTAATTTGCTTTTAGCTATCCTTGCATTGTACAGATGGTCTAGATTTTTTTTGCATAGAATGTTCAAATCCATTACATTGTGAATTGTGCA
>VTPC01000989.1:0-36504 GCA_011009095.1 Ignelater luminosus
AAGCATAAAAAACTTTGTGTTAAATAATTGTTTTTACTGTGATTCATAAACATTTAAAGAGATTGCTGATGCTTCCAAAATTCTTCAAAAGCATTAAAGCTAGAAATCCACTCTTTAATTATGATTGTTTCTTATTAATGTTAAATTTAAAAAATACTGTTCAGTATAGTAATACCAACACTGATACAATAAAAATAAAATAACCTCATTTACTATTATAACAAAAAATATATAATATATAGTTCAATTTCCGAATTTAGACCCATTTAGGATTATCCTGACTGCACGAGTCCACCAGAACTTTAAATCTTCTCTTTCCCTTTAGCCCATGCTTTCTATATTAAGTCAGCCATAAGTGTAGACTTGTTAGTTGTGTTGCTGTATGCCTCCTTTTTTTATTCATTTATATTTAGAAAGATAAATGATGCAGGTAAAAATATTATAAAATGGCTACCGGCTTGCCAAGTGTTAACCCACCAGGGTCTGAAAAATTCATTCAGTATTTCTACCCTAAAAGTAACCTTTGTTGAATAAAATACAAACAATATCTTGTATCTATTTAAAATTTAATAATTAAATCTATTCACCTTTTAGTAGATATTTTTATTTAACAAGATTTAAGATTTTTTAGCTTTCTCAAAAATACATCTTCATTCTTCACATCTAATTTCTAATTTATTTCTAGTAAAATAATTTTCATAAAAATAATAGTTTTCCACCACTGCAATTATCAATATCAATCAAGATTTGTTGTTTTCAGTTTGGCACATTTTTTGTATGCTCTTGTTTTGTTCTTTTCTTTACTAGTACTTGTCTTTGCAAGTCCGTTGACAAGTACTACTTGCTGAACATCTTGCTCTTGTGTTTCTTTTCAAAGTAGATTCACTTATTTGTTGTTTACAGCTCAACATGTTGTCAAACGTTTCAACTAATCTACTTTTCTAGAAAAAGGAATGATAAACGATTTCAAAAGGCAATAATTCTTGTTATAATGCTACATTAATTATCATACGCTAAACTAATAAGATATATTCTGAAGAAAAACAGAGATAATGAAACTTAAGACTCAAGAATATCAAAAAATAAAAACAGGTATACTTTATAAAATCAATAATAATATAATCTATACAATTCAATAATTTAACCTAAAACTTTTACAGATAAAGTAATATAGGTACAGCTACGAAATGTATTTTCTACTACCACAAATATTAACTAAGTTATCTAAACATTTAAGACAATTTGTAGGTACTAATTTCTTATGCACAATTTAATTAAGATAATTAATATAATTATAACATTATGATTTTTATCTAGTTATACATAAGTTAGTCAATCAATTCAGAGTAGGCCCTGACTTACAATTTCTATAACAGTATATTTGATATTTCGTCTTCTTAATTTTATACGATTACCTGGTCATCACCACATAATAACATAACCAAAAAACATAACACGCATAACATATACAGCATCGCGCCGTTTCTTGGCGAAGAAGACTTGCACATACCGAAATGTCGATCGTACAAACTCGTTTGCTGTCTTAAGTAGAGCTACTGATCATCAGTGGCGTAACATCTTGGAATCACTGTAAATGATATTTTTCCTTTTTAATAATGCTTTCAAAACACTGAAGTAGATTTAGCATAGCTTTTATATAATTACCTTTAATGCAACAGGAAAAAGCACACAAGTTAGAAGGGTGGATGTACATTTTAAAAGTCGACATTTCTCTTCGCCACCCTATTTTTAACATCTGCCCAAATCATCTCAATCGTATTGAGATCTGGATGATAAGGCGGTAATTTTAGTACAATATGGCCTGTACTTTCAAATAAAGAATCAAACTTATACTCAACATAATGTTGTTTGTGCTGCTTTATTATAGCGTACAACTGGGATTACAGAATATCTGTTGAAAATTCTCTTCAACTAACCATGCACATATTGCCTTTTTAGATGCGCTTGTTGATGCCTTATTAATCTGAACGTTAGATGTGGGGCGTTATCAACTACAACTACGACAACAGACTTTTCCGGTAGATTTGGAATTAGCTTTTCACGCACCTATTTCTCATCATTCTCGCCGTTAATTTCTGAATAGTAATCCCCTGTTGTTATACCTGACTTGAAAATTACTTGGCAATTTGAAATGAAACCATTTTTCCACCCAGCGTTGATAATAATTAAGCGCCCTCCTTTCAAAATTGGGGAACGTAATCCTTCACTGCTGTCGTCATTCCATGTTTTTGAAATCGTATGTCCACGGTGAGTATACATCTCGTCAAGATACACAATTGGACGATTTTTCTCACGATAATACTAAACCAATTTCAAATACTGAATTCGTCGTGCGCGAATAACAGGTTTTTCTATTAAGAGCCGACGATTATTCTCTACCTTTTGAAATCTAAAACCCAACGATTTCAAGATTTTTCTTAATGAAGCGTTTTCTCCTTGAAACCGGTAATCTGAACGTAATTTTTCACGTAGGCCAGAAACGGTAACTCGATAACCTTCAGTTTTATGGAAATTGTCTTGAATGTTTGTTAGAGAACGTTTTCGGTTTCGTTTCTTTCCTGGAGTTGTAAACAATGGCTCCTATTCTTCAGGGGGATTTTTGCCTTCTTGAATTATTCTTTCTATTGTTCTTATTGGAATTTCTGTTGCGTCTATAACGCAATCTTTAATTTCAGTTACGCTTTTATTTACTTAGTTTTTTCAAAATATTTAAAAACATCATACATGGTGTATTAATTAATTAGGTACCTTCTTTCCATGACTTGCCTAACCCTTTCGTTTCATGATCGTCTTGGCCTTCTTCGTTTTTTCTTAGCAGGGGTTACCCATTGGAACATCCTTTTTTGCATTCTCAAAAGATGTGCAAACCATTTCAGATTTCTGTTTTCGATTTGATCCAACATTGTTTCGTTTGCTTTCATCCGATTCTGTATGTCTTCATTTCTTATATGTTGCAGTCTTGATATCCTCGCGCTACGCCTTAAGTAGTCCATTTCAACAGCATTCAATTGGTGTTTCATGTCTGCGTTTATTGTCTATATTTCAGTTCCATACAGAACAGCTGACTCCACAATTGCCTTACCTATACGTTTCTTTGTTTGGTTTGTGATAGTTTTATCCCACTATATGGGGTTGAGGCATCCTAAAATTTTTCTGCCTTCTTGTATGCGGTGTTTAATTTTCCTTTCTCTAAGGCCATTCCTGTCGATCAAAGCACCAAACTTGACAGCCATGTTGCCATCGATTAACATTTCAGTTCTTGGATGCATCGTATAGCCTTCCGATCATAAATAAGTTAAAGGCGTCTTGAGTGATGATCACCTGATCATCGGTAAAGTTTTACGTGTACAGTCTGTTTTTTTCCTATTGGTATTTCCATACCTTCGCGGTTTCTCTTCCATTTGCTTTATCCAACTTCGACTTACAGGTTCCTTCCCATTTTGATGATTGATGTATTGTTCTCATGTAGTTCTTGGATTGTCGCCCGTGTCCGTTTATCAATATGCAGTGTGTTAAGTGTCCCCCAAAGTTTCTGGCGCGATATAGAATCGTACTTTTCTAAATCAATGAAGGCTAAGTTGTCTTGCTCTTCACTGATTTTTTTCGCCATTTCATTGCTAAGTTTATTCTGCAAAATTTTGTTGTACAGGCGACCAACGTTACAGGTCAGGCTAAGACCTCTATAACACCCAGGATCCTTTCTATTCCTCTTTTTAAAAAAATTTTTCATTATATTTAGTTGGTCCTTAACATCTTTTTCATTCATCACTATGTGGTTGTCGGATGATCGATTTTAGGCGTTTTCGGAAATTCGCTCTGAACGATCGGGTTTCAATCCGATTATAACCTAAGCGTTTGTTTATTCGACACGGTTCGCTATTCATCATTCGGAAAACTACAAAACTGTAACCGGGGTGCTTACCCGCTCAGTTTAAAGTAACCCTGGTCGACGAGTAGGGTTGAATTGGTTAGTAGTAAATTGTGACGTTTGTGAGGTTAGAAAGTTCAAGATTTAAAAACATCAAGGAATTTTTGCGCGCAATTGTTTCAGCATGGATTCAAAACAAAAAAATTGTAGCTATTGCTGCTAGTTTCCTTTTTTTCTGGCGACTCTGAGGATGACGGAGACAATATTATGGTTGTTGCTCATCAATTTCTTCAACTACTTGATGGTTCTCCAGGCTTCTGTTGATCGAGCTCTCCCGATCAGACCTTCCATTTGACTACACTTTTTATTCCCAAAATTGATTTTTAGCTATTTTGATCTTCCTTCTTAGTTCTCTATTCTTATCTTTATATTGTGTTTGGCTTTTGTTACTTTTTAGTGCTAACATAGTTATTGTATAGCTTGTTCTTTTGGGTTATTAGTGCTTGGATTTCATTTGTCAACCATGGGGGGTTCTGTTTGTGTTTTATTAAATGTATAAATCCTAGTGCTTGCCGTGCTGCTGTATGGAGTGACTCTTTTATGTTTACATCCTAAAAATATACGTATCTCGTATTTTTTGATGTAGAATATGATTCTAAAGTAAAAACAAAATTTTTGAAATTTTTTAAAATTTTGGCTGCCATTTCGACCATGTTCCCGAAGATATCGAGAAACTAAGACACCACGTGTCTTTAGTTTCTGATGTAGAATTCTAATGTGTAGTCAAAATTTTAAGATTTAAAAAATGGTGACAGACAGACAGATTTAGCAAATTCAGTAACAACTCCTTTCGGAGTTTGCTTGACCGCCTAAACCTTTCTAGGATAAAGTGGAAGTCATTTTACAGTTGATATCTCGTCAAAAGTTTTTGAGAAACTAATTTCGTTGTGAAAATATTATCAACATTATCCCTCATTTGTAATAACAGTTTAAATAGTGAAGATTATCAGTTTATGATGTTATTTTAGAATTCTTTTCATATTAGTGGAAGAGTAAAGCCATTTTCGACAAAAGTTCAATATTTTTATGGGTATAAATATTGTTAATTTCAAAAGTGTTTATTCTTCAATTGAATAATATTGTTTGCGTTAATTTCCTGATTTCTAAGTATTAGTAAAAAATGTACGAACACACTTTTTTACTGATACTAAAGAGAGGCATTTTATTAGAGCGTTTTTGTTGTAGTTAGTGTTATATAAATATATCGATACATAAATAGGTACATTTAATAATAACATAGCTAAGAATTCTAAATACTATAAGACAAATGAACAACTCTGTCGATATTTTTATATGATACAGACGCAGTATTACCCTACGCCACTGGTACGTTTTAAATGTGGCGGAAAGTTCTGTCTACGGCCAGGATATATTATTGCGAGGCCTGTACTTTATATAAACATATAAAGGTAAGTTTAATAGGAAGGAGTGGGAATAAGGGGGAATGAGTTTACTGTTCGTGGATTAACCACAGGGCTGCCACTCTAGGAGAAAAAATAGTAACAAAAATTATACAGAAAATGTAATCCATTCCAATAGCTCCAATAAAGTTCAGCCTTTACTATTTATCTAACACAATCATTTTTTATGTTATGTGCAGAAAATCTTAAAATTCTTTAGCATTTTCTTCAGTAAACGACAGCACTACTGACAGCACTTATTTTATTTGTCTTGTAGTGGGGTAGAGTGGGGGAGTATTATTGTTGGTCATGTGTTGTTTTAAAGGTTATGTTTATGTTTACCACGTGTTTACTTATTGTTACTCTTGCAATTTGTAAATCTTCCTTTTATTGTAAAACAATTTTTATTGTATAAAATTAGTGTTTTGATTTATGCATAAAGGGATTTGTAAATATCCTGGAATTTTTAACTGTCAAAACAAAATGTTGCTGTGTTTTGGAATGTAAAGACAGTTTTCCTAAAGCTAATTTAGATTGATTCAGAAAATGGGTAGCAAATAGAAATAATCCTCAACTTAAAGAATTAAATAACATCAAGTATTATATATAAATCATATTATGTATACAATAGACACTTCGAGGAGAAATTTATAGTTCCTGGTACAAAACTTCAACTTTCTGCTTAAATTCAGGTATGAGTAAGCAGCTATGATAATTTAAAAAAGTAAATTAGTTACCTGATATCACTGATTAACTTGCAGATGCACTTGTGAATGCAGAAATTGAAATTACACCAAATTGTGAACAAGGCATTGAAATAAGTAAAACTGAACAGAACGTGCAAGTGGTAACTGCTGATATTTCTTTTTGTGGATCAAACGAAACCAAAAATATTTTCAAAGAAGTAATCCAGCCAGGTAAGAAATATATTATTAAAAAATTAAATCAAGTCAGTAGGTCATCATAATTAATATAATTCATTATTATTTCATACTTTTGTTGTAATCAAGAACAGACAAAATAACCATTGTATCAAATTCTAATAGAATTTACTTTTTAAGAATTATTTAATTTACAGTTACTGGAAAAAGAAAGTGGCCATTTGAGGATAGCAACAATGATGATGATCAATTATAACCATCCCCATCAAAGAAAGCATGTAGCTCTCTTGGACAAGTTGTTGTAACAAGTCAGAAGAGTTTCACACCAAGATGTTATCCATTGGAGTGAAAAAAACAGCAATGTTGCAATATAAACTAAAATATTGTCAAACAAGGCTAAGAGTGTGCAAATGAAATTGCAAATTTCAAAATTTAATGTCCAAAGTAAACCCTATAGGGTATAATTTCATCTTGCAACAAATTAGAAATCAAAAGTTGTCTTCTAAAGCAAGATCTACTTTAGAGGATTTTTGCTGTACTCTTTTGAAAGTTAGTGGCAAATAAACTTCCATTTGACACAGGAATCAATAAACTACTGTTTAATTCTTTAAAAGAAACCATGCAAAAACTTTCACCTAAGGACAGAAACTGTCTACTTTTATTTGATGAGATATGCATTGATACCAACTTGTTTTACAACAAAAAAACAAATGAAATCGATGGGTTAAGTGATGATGGGGTCACACTTAAAAATGCTTTAGCAGATCATGTTACTGTCTTTATGATCAAGGGCTTCTGTACCCAATGGAAACAAGCATTGTCTTTTATTTCCAGCTCTGTGTCTTTAAAATCCACAGATTTGAAGAAACAGATAGTTGATATAATTTCATCTTGCCAAAAATTCGTCTAGATGTTTGTACAACAATCTGAGACCAAGGCAGTGCTAATCAAAGTGCAATTATTGCTTCACTTGTCTCAGAAATAACTTGTTAGATGAAGATCTGCTCTTTATCATGAATAATAAAAAAAATATCGCCAAGTGAAGAGATATCGAGCAATTTTATCAATTGGATACAGCTGATGACACAAGAATATGCCCAAAATTAACTAATCGACATGTATTTAAAGATCATATGAACAAGATGAAGGTGTCATACATTACCCAAGTGTTTAACCACCAGGTTGGATCTTTAATGTTAAGGATCTCTTCATGGGGTAGGTCTAATTATACGTACACATTTTCTTATTTAATGATGGTATTTATTTAGGTATTCAGGTCGAAGAGTACACATTAGATAGTGAGGCATCTGATAATAACTACTACCTAGTTTATTTTATTTATTGATAAACTTTTCGAGCTTAAATGGGCATTCTAGATTTTGTCAAGCAAGCAAACCCTTAAAATGTGGCATATGAAAGGCTAGTGGGCATAAAGAGTTTTGGATGGAGGCAATCAAAATATTAGAAACAATGAAATTTTTAACTCAAAAAACAATAAATTTGTATCTATCTATTAAAAATTTAATACATACACTTTGGGGAATGATTGATTTAACAGACATGTTATTTGAAGAGAAGTCTCAATATTTTCCATGAAACTTCAATCAGGATACATTGGAATACTTTCTTGGTTGCTTTAGAAGTCCCTGCGTTAGAAATACCTCTCTGGATGTATCACATTTTATGAATTCTTTTAAGACTTTAACAATAAATAATTACATGACAGTCCATTCTTCCGGAAAGAATTGTGAGAACGACTATAGTTGTGGTATCTTAGATAATTTAAGATGCTTACTAACTGGAGAAGTGGAGCCTGGAATAAAGCCTTTGGAAGAGGAAAATGGAAAATATGAGAAAATGAGAAGTCCAGCGACCAATTTAAAAATTTAATCGAAGTTAGGAGCTACAATAACTGTAAATTGAAAAAAACTAGGAAAACTAATGCAGTTCATGCTCTCAGAAGTTCTTTCCAAGTTGTTTCACTTAATACCTACAGTGGCATTTATATTTATATTGTAAAATCAATTATAAAATGCATTTTGTTTTTTTTTGGTTAAACAAGTAAATTTAATTATTAAAGGTAAAAACAGCAAATTTTCTAAATACTTTACCAAAATATCTTCTGTGGGTCAGCGTTTTTTATTGAACCCTATTAGGGGGATGGCCCATAAAACATCTTCAAAGGCAGAAATGACCACATAATTTAAGATCATAAACTCGATATATATTTTCTTATTTCATAGTCTTGTAATATTGTAGTAGTTATGAGGCTTGCTGGAAAGATTTCTGAAATCGGGTACTTCTGGTGGTGTTAGTGTTGTGCCATTGTCAAATTCAAAAAATTTGTCACTTCTAACCTTTAATTCAATTGATAGTTCGTATCGAAGCTAACCAGTTCTGTTTGAAACAAGTAATTTTGTGAAAAAAATGGAACTCGGGTGCCAGTTTCAGATTGGAAAAATGCTTCGAGAATTGGTTTGAGCTTATGCAAAAGTGTATTGATGCTAAGGGCGAATATTTTAAAAATTAATAAAGCCATTTACTATAAATTGTATCTGTGTTTTTCTTAATCATTTGCAGAAATATTTTCAGCAAGCCTCATATAAGTATATTGTTATTGTCATTAAAATAATTTATGTAATTATACAAGTACGTATTTCTTTTATTTTTTCTTATAAAGGGTTTTCCAATAAGAGGTGTTATTTTGAATAGCCCGCTATTTCGGTAGATGTCACTTTTGAAGCTATCATTTTTTGACATTTGACAAGTGGAAACTACGCCATTAATAAATATGGAACGATACACGCTTCAACAACGCATTGAAATTATTAAAATTCACTATAAAAATGGTGAAAATTTGGCAGAGACGGTTCGTAAAACTCGAACATTTTTGGGTCACCGTGAAGCACCTTGTCGGACCGCAATACAGAAATTGGTGAAAAAATTCGAGCTCTTGGGACAAGTTAGTGATGTGAAGAATAAAACCCGTGCACGTCGCTCAAGAACAGCCGAGAATATTGCTGTTGTAGCCGAAAGTGTTAAAGAAAACCCAGGTTTGTCCATTCCTCGTCGTTCTTTGGAATTAGCCATTCCACAAACGTCATTACACCGTATTTTGCATAAAGATTTGGGTCTTAAGGCTTATAAAGTCCAGTTAACACAAGAACTCAAGCCGGCCGATCATCAACAACGTCGTGTCTTTGCTGATTGGGTCGTTGAAATGCATGAAAATGATCCAGAATTCCATCGAAAAATCATCTTGAGTGATGAGGCCCATTTCCACCTCGGTGGCTTCGTCAACAAGCAAAATTGTCGGATCTGGGGCTCAGAAAATCCAAGAGTTATTGTTGAAAAGTCTCTCTATCCTCAACGTGTGACTGTTTGGTGCGGTTTATGGTCCGGCGGAGTCATTGGACCTTACTTTTTCGAAAATGAGGCTGGAGCAACAGTTACGGTGACTGGATTGCGCTATCGAGAGATGATTAACGATTTTTCATGGCCGGAATTGGATGGTATTGATCTGGACAACGTTTACTTTCAACAAGACGGCGCTACGTGCCACACAAGCAACGAAACCATTGATCTTTTACGGAAAAAGTTTCCGGACCGTGTTATCTCTCGAAGAGGTGATCACAATTGGCCACCGAGATCTTGTGATTTAACACCTTGCGACTTCTTTCTTTGGGGTCACGTGAAAGAGAAGGTCTACGCCAACAGCCCAGCGTCGATTCAAGACCTCAAAGATGGAATTCGTGAGGCTATCGAGGACATAGGGCAGCCACTTTGCGATTTGGTTATGGAAAATTTCATGAAAAGGATATTGTCCTGTAAGCGTGGTCGTGGTGGTCATTTGCCTGATGTTATTTTCCACTATTAACGGCATACCTTCTTCTTTATAATGAAATAAACATCCGATCATTTATATTAAAAAATGGCACTTTTCTTTGAATATCAAAATAACACCTCTTATTGGAAAACCCTTTATAAGGAGTGTTGATTGAACATTGTATTTTAAGAAAAATATTTACAAAAGTAATTTGTTTTAGATGAGGAAACGTTGCTCTTTGAGATAAACAAAACTAATATTTAATTAGTTGTTGAGCACTTGAGTCAAAATTTGAAAACTGGACATAGCCGGTTTTAATCAACATTTCTTGTATTATATACATATTTATTCCCTTAAAATTGCAAGAGATGTTAACATTATTTTCAAAAGTTGACAAATACAATGGTAATGAAAATAATTTCATTCTAAAACTACCACCATATTTTTCAAAATTTTAGATGCATGCTTTTAAATTGTGGAATCATTTGATGCATTTAATGAGGTTGAAAGACTAAGTGTTGTACAGCTTTTTGCATAAATAATGTCGCAAATCACTTTTTTACTGAAGCAATTAACTAAATATACGAAATCTAATTTCGTATTAATTATCCAAAGTCATCTTATGGACTCTTAGGGAACAAATTTTATGTAATTAATGCTAAATCAGATTTCATGTATTTGATCAATTTATTCATTAAGAAAATATAGTGTGACATTATTTATGCAAAAAACTGTACCTATTGGGAGTAGAATGAAAATTATAGAAGGGATATTTTAGGTGATACGAACTTTATTTTATCTTAGTTTATTTTACTTAATTTTGTTTATTATTTTATTCTAATCCATAGATTGAATGAATCAATAATAAATTTTATATTAAATTCTTAATATTAATCTTTTTTAAATTCATTTAATGCTATATAATGAAAATGTTAGATGTCTCATACAGAAAGTTCAGGTCACTCCACTGAAGGAATGAAGTTCAAAATTTTTCTCTCATTCATGTGAATAATTGCAAAATTCGTGCATTCAGTAAAATCTATTTCCTGTTTAGTCTATTGCTGCTATAGCTGGATCAACCTGAATTTCCTAATGCTTAACTAGCAATATTCTGTGAAGGACTTGGGGAAAAAAATATTGAATCAGGTAAATAACATATACGAGGGTGGTCTGAAAAGTTTCCGACCTCAACGTGAAGATGGCAGCACTCGTAAATAAAAGCTACTGAATTTCGTTGTTCATCTGTTGACAGTTACTCGCCAAAGTTTCAGCCATTTTGGACGCGCAGTTTTTATGTAACAGTCGTTTGAGTGAGTTGATGTGAGTTTTTTTTGTGAAAATGGACAAAATCGAGTATCGAGCTGTCATTAAATATTTGTTTTTGAAATAAAAGATGAGTTGGATTCTGTGTATGGGGACTCTGCACCATCAATTACCACAGTGAAATTTTGGGCTGCTGAATTTAAACGTAGCCGTAAGAGCTTGGGAGACGATGAACGTTCGGGACGTCCAAAAACTGCAACTACCGACGAAAACATCGCCAAAGTTCACCAAATGGTGCTAGACGACCGCCGAATTAAAGTGAGAGAGATAGCAGAGGTTATGAACATGTCAAAAGAACGTGTTTGTCACATATTAAATCAACATTTAGGCATGAAAAAGCTGTCCGCGCGTTGGGTGCCGCGTTTGCTCACGTTAGACCAAAAACGTGTTCGAATAAATATTTCCAACGCTCTTTTGGCGCAGTTTAGGCGAAATAAATCCGAGTTTTTGCGCCGATTAATTACTGTAGATGAAACTTGGATACACCATTATACGCCCGAAACAAAAATACAGTCCAAACAGTGGACTCCAAAGGGGGAACCGGCTCCAAAAAAAGCAAAAACTGTTTTTTCGGCTGGGAAAGTGATAGCGACTGTTTTTTGGGATAGTCATGGAGTTATTTTAATCGATTATCTTCAAAAAGGAAAAACCATTACAGAAGCATACTATGCATCATTACTTGACAAGCTGAACGCAGAACTTGCGAAAAAACGGCCACATTTGCAGAAAAAGAAAATCCTGTTTCACCAAGACAACGCACCGTCTCACACCTCAGCGGTTGCCATGGCGAAAATCCACGAATTATGGTTTGAACTGCTTGACCATCCGCCTTACTCATCAGATCTAGCCCCAAGCGACTTCTTTTTGTTCCCTCATCTAAAAATTGCGCTCGGAGGACAAAGATTTTCGTCAAATGAAGAGGCAATCATCTTCGTGAACAATTATTTTGCAGAGAAAAATGCCGAGTACTATTTGGACGGGTTACAGAGATGGGAGCATCGCTGGGAGAAGTGTGTAGAGTTACAAGGAGACTATGTTGAAAAATAAAAAAAAATTTTTAGAAAAAATGTCTTGTATCTTTGTTAGGTCGGAAACTTTTCAGACCACCCTCGTATGATGATAATTGTCTTATTAGTAAATTAATAATACTGTTTTTTTTCCAAAAGTCATCCTGAACAGAAAGCTTGAAAAAAAATAGTTCTGGTTAAGTTCCTGGCAGAGGAAACGAAATTCTTAATTTTTTATTTAACTTTGTTTTTTTAAGGATAAATTAATATGTCTAGTTTCATTGTTTGAATTATTACCAAATTTTAGTTTTAAAATTAGTTGTGAGTATAAATCTGGCAAGGAATTATTTTTACTTTGTTATTGTTTTATTTGTTTGTTATTAAAAATTTTATTAGCTGTGCTTGGATTTTTCTTTGGCTGCTGGGCTTTGAGTTCTTCCTTTCCTGTAATTTCTTTCAGGAAGTGTTAGTGCTAAATAGCTAAATTTACCTCCATCAGGAATTAGTTCCTGGATCATTCACAAGATGGCGCTAATTAATTATTTTAAACGACTGTACATAAGTTACGTTTATACAGTGCTTTCAGAAAAGAGCGAGTCCTACGTGTCAAATTTACATTTGGTGCTTGAAATGTGTTTCCTGTAGGTTGGTGGATGATTGAGCGGTTTGAAGAAATAAAATTGCTATACTAAAATCGGCGAACCAATGCAGTGATCACGTGAAAGTCGCATGGACAAATTGCGCTAGTACTCATCTGAGTCGACGTCCAATTTACACTAGCAAATCTGAATAAGATACCCGCCAAATTTAAAATAAGTAGTGTTTAGGTAGTCACGTTAAGATCTATAATCCAAAAACAAAATTTACAAACAAAAGAAACACAAGAAGTAAAGCACGGAGGTTTTAGGTTATGTTGGTTTCTGTATATATATCGATGTATAATAATGCACTATTCAGTGGATGTTCACACTTTTGTGTATGAAATCGGCATCAAGCACGTGTTCTTCAGCCAATTGAAAAAGAGCTTGCATTGATCACGTACTGATCACACACTTTTATTACTGCATTGGTTCGCCGATTTTAGTATAAATACTAGGGTGGTCCTTGAAAAGTCAACTTCCGAATTTTAAGCGTTCCAACCCAGAAATTGTGTCTTCATTAAAAAGAGATATCATGAGTCACTTTAATTTGGCAACCTTGCCCAGAAGAAACAGAAAATAAAATACCTATTATAACCCCAATTCTTAATTGTTACAACTTTGTTAATTACACCAATATACCTACTTTAGTTTTGTAACAAAGCAGCCTAATTGGAATTTAAATTAATTAAGATTATCGTTGAGGTTACGTCTACAACTTTATTTGTTTACTTTCTACGACTCCAGATCATGCACCGTTTCGTTCTTTTATTCCGCTAAACTCTGTTCACTCCATGTAGCACGTGATCATTCGCGCCGCTGGCAATGGTCTAACTCCGTAACAGAAAACCGAACGCAACAAAAGTACTCCTATATATTACTGTGGTTATCACATTGCATAATTTTTGCACGCTGTAAAATTGAATTTAAACCACAACCTACTCTGAGTTCTATAAAAAAATTCACTGTACATAACTCATAGAATTTAGGCAGTGGATCTACTACCCATTAGTAAATATTATTGTAACTAAGGGGCTGCCTGTTACCATTGTTATAATCAGTTTAAAAGACAATTTGTTTGGCTGTTTTTCCAAAATCCATCCATAAAACTAATCCAGGATTGAAAAAATCCAGAAACTCTGACCCACTGGGTTTTTTGGGTTTATTTAAGCATTATTGGTTTTTTTTTGTAATAATAATAAATTCAATTACAGAATACACTTTAATTCGAGTCAGTTAAATTTATATCAGTACTGTATATAATCATTTAACTGGAATTTGTATAACTATCGAATATCTTTAAAAAATTCAAAATTATTGAAAAAATGTTATGTGGTAAATGTAAAAAAACATGTTACGGTCAATTCAATTATAAAAACCGTGAATTATTTCATTATCTAGGAAAATAAATCAGCATAAATTGAAATTAGTAATTACACCACCAAAAGTTGCTTGTTTTATTTAGGAGCGCCAAAACATACATAATCAGATACGCGGGCTCTGCGCCGGCTGAAGCTGTTGCTGACTTGTTATTGGTTAATGTAATAGGAAGCGAATTTAGGTTTGATTGCGCCTTAGGCCTATTTTGATATGGCGCCCTTTTCGTTTTTTAAAGGTGTATACCGGGTGTCTCAGACCACACGTCCAACCCTATTAAAATTAAGGGGTTTGAGATTTAATTCAAATTTGCAATAAAATATAGGGGTTTCCATTTACAATTTTAAAGTTGCCCCCAACCCCTCCAATAAAGGGGGCGCCGGAGGTTCCAAGTTTTACACCATCCGAAAGAACACGTCAAACTTAGTAAGAAAACAATTCGTTTCATGAAAAGATTTTAATAGGGATGGACGGGTGATCTGAGACACCCGGTATAAAATATACCCAGGGTAAATGCCAATAAAGCTTCGGGTGAACATCTTCTATGAGTGCTTATTGCAAATCTGCGAAAAGAAAATTTCTCCTGAGCTTGGTTTCCTTGTAAACCAAGAATCGAATCCAAATGAAGCCATTACGAATTCAATAAATGAATCTGCTGTAACAATTACTCTTGATAAAGCACGGAACTGTTATATTGCTTTTTTCGAAGTTAAAAATTGAATTCTTACCAAAAAATAGATATGACAAACATGCAAGTCTTGGGTGTACTGATAAATTCAGTTAAATTAGTTGCTAGCAATTCTTTCAAGTTTTGATAATTTTATGGCCCATTATCACTGGAATAATATTGATAAATCTTTGATTTCTTGCAATACTTTAGTTTCTGTATTCGAATAATTTCGTATTTGTCTGCAGCAACGTTGCCAAGTATAAATTTCTTTTTTTGATTCGTGCGACAAATCTAAGTGCGTTGGAACATTCGTGTTTTCAATTTTGGCATCTTAAGAGGCTGAGGGAGGCTGCTATCTAACGTTATAATAATAAAAATGCAATTGCCGTGGCAAAAGACAAAGAGTTGAGAAAAATCTATTAAATATTTTTATATTTCTATAATTCCCGAAATTTCCTATTGGTCAATTAATATTTTTTTTTATTTCAATAATTAGATAACCACGTTAAGGTATAATTCTCCGGTGAAAAAAATAATATTTCGGAACATATCTAAAATCTTTTCATAGAGTCACCGGGAAACTCCATAAATTTTGAATTTTTATCCTCTCAAATTTTGGCACCCTTCAAATCTTGCCTCCCTAGGCCCGGACCTCGCGGGCCTAAGCCTAAATCTGTCACTGAATGTAATGCAGTAACGCAATGATTCAACAAGTACCAGTTTCAAAAAATAATATGATTACTGTAACAAAATAAAAAAATATTATTTAATAAGTAAATAGGTAATAATTCCGCACCTCAAAACAGTTATTTTTAATTCTTATTATGTTTTAAAGAAACTGAGAGATAATTTATAACAATTAGAGAGAGTATCCCAAAATAACACCGACAACGCTTAACCACTGATCTTGGGGAACAAATGACGACGATTCATCAAAACAAAGTTAGGTAAAAAGTTTCTCGTTTTTGAGTTATAAGCTGTCAAAGTCAACACAATCTTTTCTTAATTTTGTAACTGCGTCTCACTGAATCTACCGATCGTAATGAAATTTGGTATGTTGGTTTGTGGAGTTAAGATTATCTTCTTCTTAAAATATCGATAAAATTAATAATTTGGAACACAGAGTTTTACACGCACAACTCTCTTTGAAGGCCTAGAACTACTTCTATGGGTAAAATTTCAAAATTTGAGTACTGTTATTTAAAAGTTCACTTCTTCTACTAGAAAATCCACCTGTTACAATTGTTTCGTAGACTCAACCGTTTTCGAGAAAATTAAGCTTTTCTGATTGCTTGAAAGATTGCTACTAATCTCGTCACAGGTAAAGTACGAGGTGTGTGAGAAAAGTAATGAGACTGGCAACACTGCGGGAGATCTGGCAACGTTGTGTCTACCGGCCTGTGCTAAACCGGTTTGTTTATCGCTTCCACTTCCTCAGTCCGAGTTACATCTCCGTACAGCTAACACATTATTTTTGACAGCGCCATCAGTGAAGTTGTGTTTTTGTTGTGTGTTACAGAAATGAAGCATCGGAATTTAGAGCAACGTTGTGCAATAAAGTTTTGTGTTAAACTTGGTGAATCCGTGAGTGTGACTTTTGAAAAGTTGAAACAGGTCTATGGGGAACAGTGCTTATCAAGAGCACAAATTCTCCGCTGGCAAAAATCATTTTTGGACGGCCGAGAACACGTTGAAGATGAACCTCGCTCAGGGAGACCTTCAACTTCAAAAACTGACGAAAACGTTGAACGTGTGAGGGCTCTCGTGAGATCAGACCGTCGTTTAACAATAAGGATGATGAGTGAACAGTTAAATTTAAACACTTTCACCGTGTATTAAATTTTGACAGACATCATGACAATGCTCCGTGTCTCACAGCAATTTCCATCAGTGAATTTTTGACCTCAAAACGCATTACTGTTGTTCCTCATCCCCCCTAATCACCTGATTTGAGTTCTTGTGACTTTTTACTTTTCCCGAAATCGAAACATGTCCTAAAAAGACGTCATTTTGGAACTCTGGAGAACATTCAAAAGACTGTAACCGACCAGTTAAAAGCCATACCAGTTGAAGGCTTCCAGCGCTGCTACCAAGAGTGGGAACAACGACTCCGCCGGTGTATAGCTGCCCAAGGGAACTACTTTGAAGGGGATAACATTGTTGTTTGAAAAAAATAAAAACTTTGGTTAGTATGAAATCAGTCTCATTACTTTTCTCACATACCTCGTATATCGCATTGCCGCATTGTCATAGAAATGAAACAAATTCTTTTAAGCTGGGTATTCGAATAGTACTCTCGCGTAAAAGTTTCGTACTTACTGTAAGCTTTCTGTAACGTTCTCAACAATCTTTATTAAAATAAGTAAAAAAGACTTAAAACACAAGAATAAAACAAATGAAAAGAAAATCAATCAATCATTTGTTCATAATATCCTCCGTTACAGCGGATGCAGGCTTGAACTCGTCATAGGAAGGACGTTCTTACATTTCGAAAAATATTTGAAGTTTGCCGAACTGCTTGGGATACATTCAAAATTCTGTTCTATAACTCATCTCGCGTATTAACAGATGTACGATAACCTTTATCTTTTAATGAACCCCAGAGATAAAAATCCAGAGGTGTAATATCTAGAGATCGGGGGTGGCCATTTAATTGGAGCATCATTACCTCGACCAACCCACCTACTAGCGGAATTTTCATTTAAGCGATTCCTAAATGGAACGGTGAAATTCAAAGGGGCCCGATCGTGCATAAAGATCATTTGATGGCGTATTGTTAAAGTTATGTCGTCGGTAGTGTAGTTTGCAAAAACTACAAATAAGACTGGCCAATCAATCTTGCTGGTAGCACAACGGGGCCAATTAAAAATCTTCAATAATCCCCGCCCAAACATTAATAGAAAATTGCCGCTGAAGAAAACTTGATCGGACTTCGCGAGGATTTTCATCAGTCCACAAATGAAGGTTGTGATAATTAATAACACCATTTTTTGTGAAACATGACTCATCCGTAAACAAAATTGTTTTCAGGAAACTATGTTCTCGGACAAAGCGATTAATGAGCCATTAGCAGAGTTCCATTTGAAAAGCATAATCCTTTTCCTGCAAACTTTGAACGGGCTGAAAGTGATAAGGCCGCGGTTGCTGCTCCTGCAATACTCGATGAACGATGCCTTTACATCAAATCGCTTTGCCAGACTGCAAACACTTTCCTTGGAATTTTCTTCTATGGTATGCAGAAATTGTTCTTCTTCATCTTTAACATGCAAATGACGAGTCCGACCAGAGTTACTAGCAACTTTCTTAACTGTCCCGAATTCGCTCAATCTCTGGTCCATCGCAGCAAATTTGGTATAATGAGGAGTACGCCTATTCGGAAATCTTTCGGCATACGTTCTTGCTGCAGATCGATAATAATTCATCCGGCACTCCCAATATTAAATGCATGTTTGCATATTTGTTAAACGAATATTCCATTATTTAAATTCAGTACAACAAAAATAGAAACCGAATAACAATAGCAAGACACCAAAAAAAAAATGAAAAATTAGAATGAAAACGATGTAATAATCGACGAAACGTAACAAAATTGCAAGTGTCAAATTCGTAAATCATACAAACAGCGAACAATGAAATGAATTGAAATGAAATGAAAATCAATGACAATAAAATGAAACAAATTTTTATGGCCATGCGATTTACTTTACCCGTGACGAAATTAGTAACGATCTTTCTCGAAAAAAAAAATTTGCAAGAAGTGACTTTCTTGCAGAAGAAGTGAACTTTCAAATCTCAAAGAGATGTGTGCCTGTAAAACTCTGTGTTTCAAGTTATTAATTTGATCGATATTTCAGGAAAAAGATCATCTTAACTCCACAAGCCAGTATAGCAAATTTCATTACGATCGATTAAGTTAAAAAATTAAGAAAAGATTGTGTTGACTTTGACAGCTTATAACTCAAAAACAAGAAACTTTTTACCTAACTTTGTTTCGATAAATCGTCATTTGATCCCCAGAAACAGTGGTTAAGCGTTGTCGCTGTTATTTCGGGGCACCCTGTATAATATCTTTATGAATTAAGATAAAGAAAAAATTGCTTGTAGTTACAACTCAAACATAAATATTATTGCTACTCTGAATATTTACCAATTAACTTTGAACATTTGATAAACATAATGTTTAGTGATTGTTTATCTATGTTGATTTAGATCGATGCGGCATGGAATTTCTTAGATTTAACCTAAAAATCAAAAATCTATCAGTTATTAATATTTGTCAAACCTTTGCAATATTTTCCTAGATAACAAGTTAAAAATTGGCTGGTGTATTCTGCTCATATTCATTTATGGTAATCAACAAGTTTAAGGAATTCGAATATAGTTTACAAAATATCTGAATTTAACTTTATATAATGAAAACAAAAAGTAATTACTTATGGTTAATGCAATGTTAGCAATAATGACTTTATACTAGTTATTTTTAATTAAAAACTTCTTCAGGGTATATTTTTTATGATAAGGGTTAATTATTTAATACATAATAAAATTCTATGTATAAAATAGAACTTTTTCATGTAAAATCTTTTACATTATTTTATTAAAAAGAAAATACTTATAGTTGAACTAAAACAAATGCTGAAGAAAGTAAAACAGGAAAAAAAAACAGAAAAAAAAACAAACAAAACTGTTAGCTACATCGCATTATATAACGTTATAATCCATGATGACACTCGGAGTGCAATAAGCAAGCTTTAATGCAAGTTTTTTTACTTATGCAATTTAATTGAAAATACAATCTCCAATGTATGGATTGAATATTTTACACATTCTGTAATGGAGGGTTCATAAAATAGTTTGTTCTAGCTACTGGAACGTTCAAAACATTTTCACTTCTAGCGTTTTCGGTAGGTATTTTAAACATTATGTAATTTAATATGAAAAAACTGTCAATGAGAATAGATAACTTTATATACTATATAAAAAGACTAATACCTCAAAATGGCATCTGATTTATACAGAAAGATAATTGAATTTCTCTTGTTTTTAATAGTTTCTTCAATTCTTCAACTTCTAACAAGTTATCGAGATTGTTATTAGACGAGTTTTGTTCATAAAATTTTGGTAGTACTCAATTGGCATTTTTGTAGGAAAATACACGCAACAGAAATAGCACGATCCTGTCTCCAATTTAATTTGCACCCAAACGCTTTCATAGGGCATTTCATCATCCGAGTCCAGAAATGGTTCTCTACGGCATTCAAACTTTCCTTTTTACGGCAATTAATACACCACCGCCACTGCCTCGACATTTATTTGGGTTAAACTATGCCGATTCTGGCTCAACTCATTAAGAGAATGACGTCACGATTTCTAAATTCCATTAATGACACTTAATTACCTATTAATAAATTTGATTTGTTAGAATTAGTATGGAACAAACTTGTATTTTAAACTAAACGTTGTGTCTACTTATTTTAGAATTTTTCAAATTGTATTATGTATTTCATAGTTTGTCTTTTAAATTATGTTCTGTATATTGTTTTTTGATAATAAACCTTTTGTCTTATTTATTTTGCTTTTAATTTTACACATACTCTAGAAAATTCTAAAAAAGTTAAGTAATAAGTAATTACCTTAATGAATAATTAATAGGTAATTAAGTAATTATACTAATGAGTAATTAATAGGTAACTAAGTGTCATTAACGGAATTTAGAAATCGTGACGTCATCCTCTTAATGATTTGAGCCAGAATCGGCATAGTTTATCTACTAATACCAACCCAAATAAATGTCGAGGCAGTGGCGGTGGTGTATTAATTGCCGTAAAAAGAAAAGATTGAATGTCGTAGAGAGCCATTTCTGGACTTGGATGAAGAAATGCCCAATGAAAGCGTTTGGGTGCAAATTAAATTGGGGACAGTATCCTGCTATTTCTGTTGGGCATATTTTCCTCCAAAAATGCCAATTGAGTACTACCAAAATTTTATGAACAATAAAACTCGTCTAATAACAATCTCATTAACTTGTTAGAAGTTGAGGAATTGAAATAACAATTAAAATCAAGAGAAATTTAATTACCTTTCTTTATAAATCAGACGCCATTTTGAGGTATTAGTCTTTTTATATAAAATTACCTATTATCTCATCGACAGTTCTTTCATATTAATAGGTAATTAAGTAATTATGCTGTATTTCTATTGCGTCTGATTATTCTGTAATTAGCAGAAAATAACTCACCGTCATTTTAATATATAAACTCAAAATCAGTCACTTCACTTTCAGTGGACATCACGTAAATCATCTGTAGATCTTATTATAAACACTTGTGATACATCACTTTTCCAAGTTAGAATTTTACCATTGTCACAACATAATTATATTTAGTGCCATTTCATTTTTGATATTAACGACACTTCAAAAGTGGATTACGATTATCTTTAGTAAGAGAATCACTTATATAGACAGTTGTTTCTGGACGATTTGAAATGAATGAAAAAAGTGGAAAAAGATGAAAGGTCTTAAAGTTGCGGTTTACTCTTTGACGCGTAATGAATTCCTCCTTATCTAAGCGACTGACAAATTTTATAACAATCACTTGGTTTAGCAAGATTTTTCTTCAATCGATGACAAGCATCGATGATGTTATTATCAACCTTAAAATCTAGAGTAGACCCGATGGCTTGAACAGTATTGGAGGCATTGGAACCCTATAAATCCCTACTGAAGATGAATCTAACCTGAAGTATTGCTCCATCTCGGTAATTTTCTGATGAAGTGTAAGATTTTCCTCCTGAAGATCTAAGTTTTTGGCTTCCAGTGTCTCTATTCGTTTCAAGTTTTAAGCTTCCTGCCTGGCTAGGGCCAAATTGTAGTTCTCGATCTTATCATGACACAGTTTAACGGTTCTTGTTAATTCTGATTGTTTCGTTCTCATTAAGCGCGATTCTTTTACGATATCTTCTAGAGTAAAATCTTTAGAATTCAGAGTGCAATTGTTGCATTTCCAATTATAAACGTTAAAGGAATTTTCCGCCATTCTATTTCTCCCATATCTTAACGAGATATGCTACCACCATTGTATTTAAATAGCGAAAATATTTATATTTATTTGCAACAGTACAAAAATTTATTTGATGTCACACTAATTCTCTCTTAGCTTATTATGATACAAATTGAATTGCAAAATAATGAAAAACTAAATAAAACTTTATTGCTTCAGAAAATAAATATGAAAAGCCTTAGCTTCTTTTTTCTTACTAGCAGCATCTTTTTATTTTCACAATGTTATAGCATGTAATAATGTCTATAAAAAATATGGGTTATGTATGCAATAGCTGCTGTATTATCTGTATGCAATAAAATTTGACATGATGTTGAGCCTTTTACAAAGCATTTTAATTAAGAAAGACAACTAAAGACTGAATAAAATTACTAAGATGTCTTAGATCGTTGTGTGTCCAGAAACTAACCATGTACTTGGCAAGTAGCACCTCGGGCGATCTAAAACCCATAAGATATGGCAAAACAAATGGATATCAAAATCCTAATTCTCTTTGCAAGTTCCCAGAGAGAGCACTGATTAATAATCTTTTATGTGACATTATGAAATTCTTTTGTAGGTTATTAAAATAGACATGTCACTAAACTTTGGATTGTGTAAAGCCTTCTAAAGATGTGGCCTAAGCCTTAAAGTAATTTGGGGAATTTTTAAACAATCTAAGCAAGTGCTGCTAATGGAGGTATGTTACTGGCCTGACAGGTAGTTTTAGCAAAAGAGCAACTGCAGGCTCTAATATCTTTGGAAAAGTTAAGAAAGCAGTGCAGGGACCAAATTACTAGTTGGTCTACTAGCTTTCATTCTGGAACATAAACCTCAAATTAGCGTCAGCAATATTTAGTATCTACATATAGTCATTTTCCAAAATATTTTTATGTTTTCAATATTGAGATGTTTTGAGGTAACGAATTTTTAAATTCAATATAGGTCTGCTTGTACCATTTGGTTTTGGAACTGCAAACGTCTTCCATAAAAATTGTCTTGCTAAAGAGCTACATTTAAAAATATTAAACGTTTTTAACAATTTTTAGACTTCTAATGAGTAATAAAATGCTACCTTGGGTTTTAGATAAACTAGCATTCCACAATGGGATAAAAACTGATTTTCTCGGCCAAAATTGTAAAATTATTTTTTTCTGGTAATGTATAAATGAAGTTATTTTTCTCTTTGATAATTATCAAAGTAACCTAAATTATAACATTCACTTGTTGTATGCACATGGTACTTTAGTACCAACACGTCAAATATACGAGGGTGGTCTGAAAAGTTTCCGACCTCAACGTGAAGATGGCAGCACTCGTAAATAAAAGCTACTGAATTTCGTTGTTCATCTGTTGACAGTTACTCACCAAAGTTTCAGCCATTTTGGACGCGCAGTTTTTATGTAACAGTCGTTTGAGTGAGTTGATGTGAGTTTTTTTGTGAAAATGGACAAAATCGAGTATCGAGCTGTCATTAAATATTTGTTTTTGAAAGGCAATACGCCTTCGCAAATAAAAGATGAGTTGGATTCTGTGTATGGGGACTCTGCACCATCAATTACCACAGTGAAATTTTGGGCTGCTGAATTTAAACGTAGCCGTAAGAGCTTGGGAGACGATGAACGTTCGGGACGTCCAAAAACTGCAACTACCGACGAAAACATCGCCAAAGTTCACCAAATGGTGCTAGACGACCGTCGAATTAAAATGAGAGAGATAGCAGAGGTTATGAACATGTCAAAAGAACGTGTTTGTCACATATTAAATCAACATTTAGGCATGAGAAAGCTGTCCTCGCGTTGGGTGCCGCGTTTGCTCACGTTAGACCAAAAACGTGTTGGAATGAATATTTCCAACGCTCTTTTGGCGCAGTTTAGGCGAAACAAATCCGAGTTTTGGCGCCGATTAATTACTGTAGATGAAACTTGGATACACCATTATACACCCGAAACAAAAATACAGTCCAAACAGTGGACTGCAAAGGAGGAACCGGCTCCAAAAAAAGCAAAAACTGTCTTTTCGGCTGGGAAAGTGATGGCGCCTGTTTTTTTGGGACAGTCTTGGAGTTATTTTAATCGATTATCTTCAAAAAGGAAAAACCATTACAGGAGCATACTATGCATCATTACTTGACCAGCTGAAAGCAGAACTTGCGAAAAAACGACCACATTTGCAGAAAAAGAAAATCCTGTTTCACCAAGACAACGCACCGTCTCACACCTCAGCGGTTGCCATGGCGAAAATCCACGAATTACGGTTTGAACTGCTTGACCATCCGCCTTACTCACCAGATCTAGCCCCAAGCGACTTCTTTTTGTTCCCTCATCTAAAAATTGCGCTCGGAGGACAAAGATTTTTGTCAAATGACCTTCGTGAACAATTATTTTGCAGAGAAAAATGCCGAGTACTATTGGGACGGATTACAGAGATGGGAGCATCGCTGGGAGAAGTGTGTAGAGTTACAAGGAGACTATGATGAAAAATAAAAAAAAATTTTCAGAAAAAATGTCTTGTATGTTTGTTAGGTCGGAAACTTTTCATACCACCGTCGTATGTATAATATTTATTCTTACAAGTGTTTACCTTTGGGTTATTTAAACCTATAAATAATTTAGTGGTTGTATTTAGTTATATATTTAATTTAATACTGGATTCTGAAAATCAAGGTAAGGACCTATTTTCATAAAAATAAAAACAGAAAACCTCGTTGAATTTGTTTTATAATAATCTACAAACAAATTTAATTACAATGGGTAGTGGCTAGAGATAAAAATAAAAATTATGTAGGCATATAAAACAAATGCCGGGGTTTGCTATTTAAATCTAAAATAAAATTAATTGTTAATCATCGCTCAATCACCTACAAAAATTTCAGGTGTTAATTCACGCTCTTTTGTAATATTAATTTTTTTCTAGATAGGTATGGTATTAAAAGAAAAAACTATTTCGTGTTTAGCATGCGGAAAAGGTAAAAAAGAATCAACAAATTGCTGTTTTAACATATGTATTCACTTTGATCAACGATAAAGACCTTTCTGAAAGTCATACAATTATTGTAAAGCAGGAGGTTTTTGATTGTTGTTATAAATTGTGCAGAAAATGGCGAGATTGTCGTAGAATATTAAAATATTTTTTAGAAAAAAATTTCGAATGGCTTTCAGGAGAATTTGAGTTTCCAAAATTTGTTTCTACGAATAATACTCGTTTACATCTAGGACGTCCAACTCTTCCTTACGAAAAAAAATCTATTAGATCTCAACGAAAAGATCCCGCGAAGCTATCTTCTGAAAACCAACAGCAGACGGGTCTAATTATGAAAGCTGCAGGTATAGCAGCAAGAGCAACAGGACAATCAGATCTTGCGGCAGTATTAAAGGAGGTTTCTAAAAGCCCAACTAGGCCATCGAAAATAAGAAAAACTTTGCTTAATTCCGAGAAGTTTTCCATTCCTTTGAATGCTGAAGAGGCGTTAACATTTCTGTTGAACAACAACTTCACTAAGCAACAGTATATCAGTATAAGAGTTAAAAGTAAACATCTAAATGCAGACATATATCCTGCTTATGAACACCTTAAAAAAGCAAAATTAGCTTGTAGACTCTTAGGATTAGAGGTTACCGCTACAAGAGCTAAAATTCCACTAAACTCACTTTTAGAGCATACAGCTAAGAGAATAATTTCACTTCAAAAAGAAGTTATTATACATGACATGGCAAGGAGCAATGTTAGTGTCCGTCAAGGTCAATTAATATGTAGCTACGGTTTTGACGGAAGCTTTGGGCAAGCATTGTAACGTATGGGGAATGATGAAATCCGAACATAAGTTCAAATCTGTTTATATCTTCAATGCGTTATTAAAAATGCAAATGCATATGTCACTGGGCGGATTTGTCTTTGACTGTTTATTGCACAAAGTGACGTTTCCTTCATGTCATAAATAGTTACAAAAATGCTGTTGACAAAAGTTGAACGCCGAAAATTGATATTTCAATTTTGCAAAGAAAAGTAGTGTTTCATCATTTTCAAACAATGAGATTTAAAAACTAGTAGATATTGGACGCTTAAGTTATGCGAAAACGAGAAGAGTGCAAAAAAAACCTGGAACTGGAAAAAAGTGCTTATTTCAGAACAGCAAAGTAAGGGCGAAATTGAAAGCAGAAACAGCAGGACGAAGCGCAAAATCGTACAGGGAATTAAGAAGAAAGTATAAAGTGGATCATAAAACTGTTAAGAAATATTTGGAGAGTATGGGTATAACATGGAAAGCCAAAAAGACTGCTTCATTTATGACCGATGCACAAATATCCACCATAAAAGTAAGACTGAGAATGTTATACAGAAATTTCTTTTCTGTTGAGACAACTTACAAGTGTGTGATGGATGATAAATCTTATTTCACAGTCGAAGAAAATAAATGGCAGCAGAATTCTTACTATGAGTCTTTAGATCACGTAGCACCCGATAACGTCCAATTCATTAGAAAATCTAAGTTTCCAGCAAAAGTTTTAGTGTGGTTGGCGATAAGTGAAAAGGGCTAAAGCAAACCTGTTTCTTTAAAGGAGGTTTAGCTATAAACAAGAATATCTATATTAAAAAATGCTTTTCTGTACTTCAGAAATTTATTGAAAAACATCATAAGAATGATGAGGTTGTTTTTTGGCCCGATCTTGCATCAGCGCATTATACAAAAGACACATTAGAAGAACTGGAAAAACGAAACGTCAAATATATACCTAAAAGTCACAACCCGCCTAAAGTTCCACAGCTAAGACCAATTAAGAATTTTTGGGCTAACTTAAAAAGAAGGGTCTACAAAAACAGTTATTGTCCGAAAAATGTTGATGCATTGATTATAAAAATAAAAAATGCATTGAAAACTATTGATACATCAGGAATTCGATTGCAAATGAACAAAGTACCTGCAAATATTAGAAAGGCCAGTAGAGAGGGCGTGGATATTTTTTGTAAATAATGTATAAACATACAGCTTCTTTAGCAAAATAAATGTAAATATTTTTCCAGTAGACTGACTGCTTTTGTTTCTTTTGGAATTTTGTTCGAATTTCATTCCCCATACGTTATAAACAGAAGTTTACAGATTTACCAGAGTTTTTAAAAAACTTTGAAGCAACTTTGTTTGCAACGACAACTATTCCATTAAGGTTGATCAGTTTGCCAGGGAACATTTTATGGAATAATCAGGCTCCTCAATCGGTCTGATTTTGCCGTCCGATAAAATTAGAGTATGCAAAAGAAACTAAAGATTATGTTCTAAAAGAAGAAAAATCTATTGATGAAAAAATAAGTAAGCTTAAAGACGTTGAAGTGGTGTTAGACAGTGACCGAACTATTTGCATACAATTTCATCCATATATGACTTTGATTGACGGAAAGATATTGAACATACTTATCGACACTAAATCATTCCAAGCATGCCCAATTTGTAAAGCAAAACTATCAGAACTTAAAAACATTACTGATTTTGATTCTAAAATATTTTCACCTAAACCGGGCACTTTAGAATACAGCATTAGCCCTCTTCATACTTGGATTTGTTTTTTTGAATGTATTCTCCACATTAACCATAGAATTGAATTAAAAACATGGCAAGTCAAAGGCGACGGAAATAAGAAAAATCTAAAAGAAAGAGAAAGAGAAGTAGAGACAAGGTTTTGGAAATCTATGAATCTAAGACAAATGGCTCTGGCTCGTCAAATGATGGAAATACTGCTAGACTACCTTTTCGCAACCTAACGTGTTTTCTAATATTACAGGTATCAATTTAGAACTTATTGAAAGGTTTAGAGTAATTCTTATAGTTTTAGCGTGTCAATACAGCCCTAATTCAGACCTTTTTGAAGAATACTGCAGAAAAACAGCCCAGTAGTACAGAAAGCATTATGACTGGTACCCTATGCCAGCTTGAGTTCACAAAGCCATCGTGTACGGTAAGCATATTCTTCTAAACAGCATTTTTCCCGTTGGCTATTTAGGAGAAGATGCTTCCGAGGCAAGAAATAAATTATACGAAAAAGATAGGTAATCTCATGAAAGGAAGGATAGTCGTGTTCATAACTTAACTGACATATTTAATAGGGCTTTAGAGACATCTGATCCTATTATATCAAGTGTCAGTATAAAAAAAGAGGCTAAATAATCAGCGACATAAGCAACTCCCTAGAGAGGTTATGAAACTGCTTGCATGTACTGAAGAACCTAAAAAAGACACTTCAGAAACAATATTCAATATGCAAGATCCTCAAGATAATTCAGATTCAGAAGGTTCAGATGAATTACAAGAGGAAAATAATACGGAAACTTTTTTTAAAGTGCTTGATACGATCGTTTTAGATTCAGAAAACTAAAATTGATAAAAATGCTAGTTTCAAAACCTGTAAGTTTCAATAAACCTTTAAAAAACTGCTCTATTAGTTTAAATATGTGTTCTTTTTATATTTAAATAATAAACGTCTTGTTTCTAATTTTGGCCAAAACTAGTGCGCTTTATCCCATAGTGCATTTGTAAGCATTGTTGTCTGATTAGTAATAAATAGAATCATACATATGATGCAGCAGATCTTTTTCAAACAGCGCATTTTTCCATGGACTACTTTGATGAAACTTTTTTGAATCTATTGATATTAGTTGTTGCATTGATAGTAAATTTTTTGTAATATCAAAAATTTATTTCTTCAGCATTTCGTCTTAAATGCACTTTTAGTAAGTAGAAAACTTTGTACAAAACAACCTTTGCAAACAAAAACGCAAAGAACTTTTAAATTTTGAAATCTATGCAGATATACCACGCTAAATAACTTCACTTTGGAAACTTATAAAGACATTACGATTAAGCACAAAGTTTCAAACATCTAACATTCTTTTTTGTTTTGGTTTTTACATGCAACTCTAATTCAAGCGTTTCTCATGTTAAATATGAATATCTGAGGGAAGTTGGTTACGCAAAAAAGTGTTCATGTACAAAACAAAAGTTGTAGTGATTACACAAATCTGAAGACGTCCGTGTATAAATAAGAATTTCTTCCAATTTCATCAATACTGTGCTTGATGTTAAAAATCTTGCAAAGAAAAATTAAAAAGGAGTGTCTAATGTGATTATTTTACAGATTATAAATATACAGTAATCTAGAAGATATCAAATCTAATATTTTCAAAACGAATCAATTTGTTTACAAAGATACATAGATTTTAAAACAAATTTAATGTACACCATTTATATAATTTATACAAGCGTTGTTTCTAATTATTTTGTTATTATTTTTGATAAAATTAGATTTGTGTTCCAGGTAGCTGATAGAAAAATCAGAGTGGTTCAGGTAGGATCTACATCACTCCAATTATACTGTAAACAACGAGGCAGCGGTGTGCTTACTTGAGATAACGATTGGGTGTCAACTTTATTGTTTTGTAAGCTTATTGATGCTTTCTCAGTTAACTTTGAAGTGGTGATTACTCGAATCACAATCTTCCGAATTTATTCTAATTTAGACCATAGAGTTCATCGTGGGATTTTAATTCTAATACTTTTTAAAAAATCATTAGTATATAGTATTATCCAAACAGTGTCTATTGAATGATTAGATGATTTAGTGCGATTGGATGCTTAGAATTAAATTGAATTCTAAACGGGTAAGAGAAAATTTTTTTTGTCTACTGGGAATAGATCCTACAAATTTCAGGCAGATTCTTAAACCAGGTTAGATATATTACATCGTATCACTACCAGTCATCAGAACCTAAATTTACTGGGAAGGGATAAAGAAAAGTGACGTATATTTTGTAAAATTATAATGAAGAGAATAAATAAAGATCCAAATATTTGACACACTGTGTTATATTTAATATCATCATCAAGTTGAGAAAAAGAGAGTCATTGAACATTTAAAATATGAATTAAAAGAAAACCACAAGAAAATTAAAAATTTAGAAATAAATACAAACTTAAAACAATTTTCTATCAGATAGAATAATACAGAAGTTGCACATGTTATAGGAGCTCAAGTAACAGATAAAAAAGATAATGGTAAGATAGAACTGTTAAAATCAAAAGAAAACTAAAAAGGTAAAATTCTCTTCACATGAACTGACCATAAACTTGTCACATTGGTATAATCAAAATAAGCTTCTCTATTCCATAACCCCCCAAAAAAGGTATAGTACTGTTAAAACGGAAGTGAAATAAATACTTTAATGTCGTATTCTTGTAGAATAAACACCACTCTAAGAAAAAGTGTCCATTAGCTGAATATAGTTGCTCCTAAAATGTATAGTTATTGAGATATCGAGTGCACAAGGTTACTTAAAAGAAACTACTTATTAAATTTTATTTACTAAAGTGATTTTATGTAATGTTTTATTTAATTTATCTATAAATACATAATTACAGACCATTACGTTTCAAAATTACATCAGGTTTCGTATGGTATGGTTTAATGAAGAATGTAAGTAGGCGCTTACAGCAAGAAAACGGGCAAAAATAGGAAAAAGAGCAAGGGAAACAACGAATACCAGGGCAAGTTACTGCAGTAGTAAAAAAGGTGCATTCTTCCGAGACACAACAAATAAACTGAAAAGATGGGCACAGTATTTCGAAAAGCTGCTAAACGTAGCTGAAGAAAATAAACAGTTAATGGCACCGCACCGAATATCGCAAGATAATGTACAAGACGACGTGGAAGAACCAACTCAGCAAGATATAATGAAAGCAATAAAAGAACAAAAAAATCATAAAAGCGCATGCAATAATGGAATTCCAGCAGAAATTCTAAAACGTGGAGATGAGAAATTCAATAGAAAATTATACCATTTTATACTCAAAGTATGGCGGGAAGAGGCAATGCCGAAACAATGGAGTTGTGCAATTATTTACTCTATATTTAAAAAAGGCGATAAGACAGTATGCGAAAATTACCGGGAGATTGCCATACTGGATGTGGTATATAAGGTCCTTGCAAAAATTATCCGTTCAAAGTTAAGAAAAATATCTGTCTCAAATACGAGAATACCAGGGGTTTTGGGGCAGGAAGATCTACTGTAGACCAAATATTTACTTTGAAAATCGTACAGAATAACAGTTACGAGCAAAACCTGGACCTAAACATATTATTTATAGATTTCAAACAGGTGTATGATTCTATCTCTCGTCAAAAGATGTACGAAGCTGGAAATACCAAAAAAACTGATAAGACTCGTGAAAATGACACTAAGTGACAGAACTAATAAGATTGTATTAGAGGGAAGCTTCTCGGACGAGTTTATCATAAAAAGAGATTTAAGACAAGGTGACCCTCTGTCAACAAATTTATTTAATACGGTGCTGGAAGTAATAGTAACAGAAAGTAATATTGAAAGAACTGGTTTGGTCTATCATCACAAACATCAATGTATTGCGTACGCAGACGATGAAGCTTTATTGACAAGATCAAAGAGAGAGATAAAGCGTGTATTTGGACAGTTCGAAGGAGCGTTAAGAAAGTTTGGTTTAATAGTGAACCAACAAAAAACAAAATATATGGAAATGCAAGCTAAAATAACAGAAGATAACAAGTACATCAAGACAAAGGCTAGAAGAAGAGAGTATAATATCGAAAAATTGAGTCAATTTGTGCATCTGGGGGCAACAATTACAAATTAAGCACAAGAAGAGAAAAAAATACATAAAAGAATATAGAATGGTAGTAAAGCGTAAGCGCCTTTAGCAACTATTCTAATGGCAAAAAGTGTCTCAAGATTAAGTTCCTAAAGTTCCTATTAGCAAAACTGCCCCATCTATAATTTTTATTCTACCCCTAATGGGTACATTATATATCCTTTTACTGCTTAACATTAATGGCCATTTAATATATGAAGCACTATATCACTGAAGGTACCTTTCCAATCACAATTTGTAACTAACGGTGTAGGACAAGGGGTAGTCACGATAGGTACATATCAAATCATGTGCTAACATGTCAAAGTAGCCTAACCTTTTTTGAAATCCATATTTTTCAAGACACCTTTAGATTCTGCAAGACCATTTCTAATGCCAAATTGGCGACCATAAATGTTTCAGCATACTCTGAACGTATACAATCTTCACAAATATTTTCCACGTTTTTTAGTAACATAATTGGAGATTTTAGAAGATTGGAACATCCTTGACAAAGAATATTGTCAGTGAAGCAATTCTAATTTGATGTCACTTATAACCTGAATATTTTGTAGAGCTAAAATTTAGAAAGTTGATAAGAAGGTATAATACGTGAATACGAATTATGACATACCTGTGTGTTGACTATATCTGTTAATTAATTATAACTCACTTTATTTATAAAAAGATTTTTGTTTACAAATTATTACAGACAGAGAACGTGGTGGTGTTCTCAGTTTGACAAGACAACGACGACAATGTAACAGATAAGTGAAGGGGTGGGGAGGCAAAGCCAACAGGCGGTAGATTTAGAACGCTAAGCATGTCCCCTCTTTAAGAAATTTACTATAGGTATAAAAAAATTAAACCCCATTAATTTTAGTCATCAAACAGTCTTTTCGAATTTCTAATAAAACGTCCTGACCTAGTGACCTTATTGTCCAAATTCCTATAAGGTGGAACCTCCTATTTGCTAACGAGTCTGAACTGGTTGTGGGATTTCAGGTGTTGAATTAGCTGGTGGTGTAACTAGTGTAGGGGCTACTTTGACGTGGTGATGGATTAATCATTATTCGATTTCTTGTAAGAAAATTGCCTCTGTGGTCTCGAACCTGATAGGAACATAGCTGCGGGCCCTTACCTTGACTTTTCCTGCGTGTATCAGTTGATAAGCTAACTTGAATAAAATAGTAAAAATACTATCTTAGAACTATGAATAGAATCATATCGTATAAACAAAGATAAAACTAGAAGAAAGAAAATTTTAAAGCAAATTCTTTAAAAATATTAAAATGTACGAGGCTCCTTCAATAAGAATGATATTGAATTAATTATTTAAAAATTCCTATTAATAGGAAATTAAACCGTTACAAGTATCTAAAATGTACATCACTTATGGAGATGAATAAAAAACAAGGCAGCAAACTGAAATCTATAACAAGAACAATTTTTGTTATTACCTATTTATTATAACTATGAGAAACTTGTCTAAGTTGTCTACCCCAGCACATGAAACAATTAATTTGCTGTAGTTGATACATACCAAGTTTTATTCTTCATTCATTGCGTTTTTTCATTTTTGATCGTCATATGTAATAGATTCACAGCCTTTTGCTAATAATGCTACTGATTATGCTAAAGCTATAAATCATTCCAGCTTTTAAATTAAGCTTTTGGCCCTTAAGCCATAAGCTTGACATATTCTTTCTTTCTTTCTCCTACTTACCTTTCTGCATTTTCTTAGTACTATTAGATTTGTTCCATTTATCGACTGCTAATCCTTCTGTGGAACCTGACTCTATATTGTTACTTTGCTTATTATCACTTTAAGTAAACAATGTGTTTGTGGTTGTTGTTCATTCTATTATCTATCATCTGGTAGTTAGGTTATCCAACATCCTTTTGTCTTCTTGAGTTAACTCCCATGCACTACAGAAGTGGTTGTATGTTGACGACTATGTCATTAGCAGTAATGGGTAAGATACAATAATATTTTATCTAGATACAGATATAGATAAACAAATGTTTATTGTATCTAGTAACAGATACAAGATACATTTTCATAATTATATCTAGATTTAGATACAAAATGTAATTATCATATCTAGATACAGTATCTAGATACTTTGTAGATTCGTTAATGAAGAGAATTTAAAAAATGTATTGCCATAAATTATCTTCACCTGGAAAGGGATGACAAAAGCAGATTTAAAAGTTAAACTGTTTACAAAACTGCAAAATGTTTTAATTATCTTAGTAAAGATACATCTGTCATTAAAGATACAGCTAAAATGTACATATCTAGTTACAGATACAAGATTTATTTCCATAATTGTATCTAGATTCAGATACAAGATATAATTATCGTATCTAGATGCAGTATCTAGATACTTTGTATCTAGATAATACCCATTACTGGTCATCAGTAATCTTGTGATTACCATTGACTTCAAAATCGGTTCTTTTGAACGCTTCAAACAGTTGGCTCTTTTACTTTTGAAATGTAGTTCTAATGTCGTTCCATTTAATCCATAACGTAGCTATAAAATCTTTGCTGTGCAAGATGAATACTTGATTCAGACTTTTGCCCATTATACCATATAGTTTATTTCACATTCCTCTTGCAGGGATACAGTTCATAAGATGTTAACAAAGCCTGCTGTCCGAACGTTGTACCTACCACTTTCAGTGTTAGTCTTAACTTTTCCTACTGCTTTATTTTATCTTAGAAATCTGGTTTGCTTTATTTAAGTGGCTTTGGTTTTCTTCAATTGCAATCTCGTATGGTTTTCAAATAATGGACTTTATTAATAAACTTCCACTGCCCCAAATTGTGCCCTTCCAATCTTTCAACCTTCAGTAGTTTTTGTAAATCGGGAAAGATCTTGCTGGGCTTGTAACTTGTTGCACAGTGTATTAAAGAGGTAATAACCAGTTTTAAAGAGTTTTATTAATATAAACAGAATATTGAGATTTATAGCAAGTCAGAAGAACAACCTCTTGTCATACGATATATACTAAAAGAGCTCCGGGGATGCCAAAGGCGGCCCCTGCGAAGGCGAATCCCAAGCCGTCATAGTTTTGATACCTTATATGTTGCCGCGTTTGAGGACCGTTCGTGATGTGTTTGTAAACCCGAACTAGCCCGACCGGTGACAGCTGGAGGGCAAAGGTGGGGCCACGAAACGGCGGAGCGAGGGCCTAGAGGTACGTGGCGGAAGTTCACGATAGCCGATATTTATTATATGAAAAATTTAAATTTAAACACATGGTTAACTGCAGCAAATTTACATTTTTGAAATAATAAGTAACAAACATACGACGGTGACAACCACATCACAGCAGCGTGGCTGATAGGTTAAAAAACCATCGTGGAAAATAAAAATTAGCCGAAACGACTTGCCACTTTTTATAATATTTCTAAACTATAATATAATAAAATATAAAATAGAGCGCGCTAATAACTATAAATTGCTTTTTTTAATTTTTTCTGAAAATACTGACTGTAAATCTTAAAATTAGCACTTGCAGTAATTTATTACAACTTTAAAGTAAAGAATACTGGAAGGTAATTTTTAAAGTAAAAATTTTATATTTCTACGTTAACGACAATAAATCAAAATTATTTTCAAACAAAACCCTCAAAGATTCATTCGTATTATTCACAATGGTTATTCGCAAAAAAGCAACCCCTTCCATGAAGGCACGCCGCGTTTCGAATTATCTAAATCAAGCTAACATAGCCAAACATACAAAGAATAACAAACGAGAGGCAATAATTGAAGATAATTAGTTGGAATAATATTTACTGTGTCACGTTTAGCATATTATTGTCTATTAACAGCTTGCTTTACGAATTTCGTCTATATTCAGTAATATCACTGATATACAAAATTAAAATGTTACATGAACCGAATAAGATAATTTTTATAGAATTATTCCTGCTGATTCCGAATCTGCTTTCCAAATCTTCCCAGCATATAAGGTGTTTGAAATTTTAGAAATTTTAATTTTTATGGGATAATAAAAGTACATAATATTAGATAATTTATTTGCAAAACTATGTATTTCTATTCGACTTTTGGCTGTATTTCGTTACAGGTGCATCTCTTTTAAGGCCCCAGCAGTAGTGTGCACGCATGTTTTCGTTCCACTTATAGCGCGATTCAATTTGGGCGATACCTCGGCGAAATCTCTCACCTGTTCATCGCTCACATCACCAACATTGTTTGGAAAAATATCCAGATACGAATGAAGGAAATGAATCTTCAGCCACATATTTGCTTCCACACCTTTGTAATTTTGAATCAGTTCATCAATCAGCTGTCTGTAGTTTTCAGCTTTTGTATTAAGGTAATGTCGAAACTGGCATCTTTCATTAATTCTTTGATTTGTGGCCCCACAAATATTTCTCCTTTTATCTTAGCTTCGTTTATTCTGGGAAAATGAAATTCTTCATCAATACCAGTTTATTGTAAAGAGGAAGCAACATAATCTTTCTTAATTCCAGAAGTAAGGTCACTTCTTTCTGGCCATTGCTTCTTAATATAATCATTTTTTGATCCAACATCCCACTCACACAGAAAACAGCAAGACTTCGTGCACCCCAACTGTAAACCAAGTACTAGGACTAGAACTTTTAAATTAGCACAAATTCGCCATTAAAGGCTCTGGTACTTTGTTGTATCCAGTAGTAGCCTTACGCTTTCATAATACTTCTTTATGTGGACAGCATGAGTAATGGGAA